>JANBPT010000469.1:0-34540 GCA_027575765.1 Tieghemiomyces parasiticus | reverse complement strand
CGGTTCCCCCGCCCCAGCATGCTCCTGGACGAGCGGGAGGCCCAAGACATCAACCGCAGCGCGCGGACCGCCGCCGCCGCCGTCACCCGCCGTCCGGCCTCCCGTACCCTCCGGGCCCCCGGCTCGGCTCCCCTGACCTCGACCACCACCACTCCCGTGGCCACCCCCACCGCCTCTGCCACCGTCACGACCCCCGCCGCCACGGCCTCCCTGGGCGTCACCAGCCCTGGCCTAGTAGGGACGGGCGGCCCTGGGATACCCCTGCGCACCCGGCTCATTCAGAAGCTAGCGTTGAGGCCCGAGCGCACGGATGCCTTGGTCGCCGCAGTCAAAGCCAAACGCGACGACGTTCTGGCCGTCCTGGTCCACATTGCCAAATCGGGCAAGGCCGCTGCGGATTCTCCCGATGCTCTCTGGTCCCTTCTGGACGACGCCTATCGGGAGGTAAAGATCTTCGACTGGCCGCAGTATGTTGCCCAGGACCGGGCCAACGTGGTAAAGCGTGCCGGCGCTGCCTTCGACCGGTTGCGCCTACCGCCGGACGCCCCCGAGCGGTCCAAACTCACCCCTCTGGTCAAGGCCGCCTCATTTGGCCGGCACATACCCCCGGCCGCCGCCGCCATGTCTGCCGCGACAACCACCAAGACAGAACCCGCGGTTGCTGCTGCTGCAGCGGCACCGTCCCCGACACTCACCTCTCGTAAGCGGAAACCCACCACGTCGACCCCTGAGTCCACGGTGCAAAAGCTGGTCAAGATCTCCTCTAAGCAGGGCTGGCAGGGCGCGGCCGCTGGCAATAGCGCCGCTCGATCGTCCGAGCCATCCAAGCCCGCTCTTCAGCCGGAAGTGACCGCCATCCGTAGCCCGCCCGTCCCGGCCCTCAAGCGTGCTAATTTGGCCGCCTCCACCACTTCAACTACCACCGCTTCAGCTGTACCGGTCAGCTCCCGGCCGCCCCCATCCGTTTCCCGCGCGGTCTCGTCGACCACAGGCACCGTCGCCGCCACCTCACCCGCCAAGCGGAAGGCCTCAATCGTCCTGACCGCCGACGAATTGGACGCCCACCCGGACTCCCCGCGCAAGCTGCCCCGCAAGCCTACCATCTCGAACGGCTCCACCGCCTCTCCGGCTCAGGCATCGGCCCTTTCCACTACTGCCTTGCGCCCGACCGCCAAACTCCCCACCCGCCCCACGCCCCTGACGCCGCCCAACAGCGTCGAATCCTCGGCACCCTTTCCGCGCCGCAAGCCCGTCTCCAAGACCGCCAAGCTGCCCGACGCCCCCGCCGACCCTCGCCCCGCGTCTGCCACCGATACCTCGTCCGTTACCCTCTCTGATTCCCCACCCAACGGCACCGGGTCTCAGGCCTACGCCTCGACCGCGTCAACCCAAACCCTTTCCGACCACTCCAGCCTGGGCGGCAGTTCCTCTCTTTCTCACCCACGGTCGGCAGCCGACAGTCTGGAGGTGCCGCGCATCTCCTCTCGGGCCGAGCTTAAACTCCGCACCGACGAATTCGAGCGGCGCTACAGCGAGTACAAGTCACTGTATGACCGTATCGAACACCTGCGCCCCATCTTTGACGAGTACAACGCCCGCCTTGCCCAGGCCCGGGGTACTGATAAGGAACTGGCCCTGCTCGCTGAAGTTCACCACGCCTTCCAAGCTATGGACGGCAACAAGGTCGCCCAGTGGCAGGAGCGCTACAACCGTCTACACCGTTGGATTGAGGGTACCAAGGCCGAGATTTGGCGCGCGACCCGCGAGCTGGTCCAGCGCGACCGGGTGGCCAAGGACAAGGTCGCCGCCGCTGTGACGACGAACCGGCCCACCAAGCCTACCCGGGCTACCGTCGGGGGAATCTGATGGGTGCCGCCTTGGTCCCCAACCTCACCTCGTCCTAGTGGATGTTATACAATTTGCGACCATCCCTTACCCGCTCTCTCTCTCTCTCTCTCTGCATATCCCCCTCCCCCCTGTACATCAACCTCTTCTCACCCAACCTTCCCCTCTCCGTCATTTCGCCACCTCTTTCTTAAACTACTTTGTTCACATACTCATAGTTTGCATCACCCAGTTTTCTCTCAACCCTTGCTAGTTCCCCCCCCCCGTACACAGTATCCAAAGGCTAAGCTGAGCGCCACCTATGTCAGTTTGGCCACCTCTGGCTAACTCTGTCGTTCCGCGACCAGTGACTTGCCTCTCTACCCGAACCTGCATACCTCCGACCCTCGAATTGTGCGCCACTTTCGTCACATCTGGGCCGATTCTGCTAGCAAGGCCGGCGTTAAATTTGCCTCCCTATGTCCAGTCTCTGTAATTCAATTACTCAGACTCCCACCTGCTTGAGTGGACCGCTGCTGTTGGCAACGCACCCTCATTGACTGCCCGCCCACTTGAGTCACTGCCATCTCTGCTCCGGCTCATCACTCGGCAACGGCGCCCAAACCCCGCCTCCTACCCCTTCACCTTCTCGTGGCTCTCCCATTAGCCCGTTTTACCGAGACCTTAACTCGACCGCGTTCCGCCGACTGGTCTTGGCCAAATCGACCGGATTCCTTGTGTCACCCCTCCACTGATCCGCCCTTTGCTACGGGTAATGTATTAGGTGCTGTGCACCTACTATCGTGCTCTTGTTTCCCAGTCCAATACTCATATCCTGGCTTAGATTCCCAGTCATGCTGCGCGCTTCCTGTCTTAAGCTGAGTATCGCGGCTTGCCTAGCTTGGCTACCTATGCGTGAGCTGTTGGAGTTCTTACCAGGACCTTCACATCTCCGTACTGCGTCTCTCTCTCTCTCTATCTACCCACCCTCTCCACCTATGTTATCTCCTCTTCACCCCCCCCTCCCAAAATGATCCCGCATTAGCGGTTCTCTGCCTCTCCCTCTCTCCTGTCCTTTACTTTTGTTTCGTGCCCTGGCTCTGCTATTAAAGATACTCCCTTCCATTGTAGTTTACACATGTGAGCATTAGGGTACGGACGCCAAGGCTCCAGCCTCACATGGGAAACCAAACGCGGACTGCTTACCGAAGGGGGGGGGTAATTCCTGGACGATGAAACCTGGCATTGAGGGGAGCAAAGGACTGACCTCTAAATTCGAACCTTGAATTTTTAGCATGCTATTATTATTTTTTAGTCGGGGGTGTAAAGGTGGCCGACCATCAATCGCTACTTCCCTACCGGGTAGTGATTCACCCGGCCTGGATGTAGGGATCATTAGTGGAGGGTGTGCTATCCATTAGATTCCCGCATTGTATCAACTCGTCATCCCTACGATTGACTTGCCCAGCTTGTACCATCATGACAGGGATCAGTAGGGTACTGTTCGCAGCGTTGAAAAATTCAAGTCGACTAAGCCTCCGATCCGATCCCCCCTCCCGTCCTTTCAAGGTTGTTGATTCTCCGTCCTTGGGTACGTGGTGCCGAGCTGTCCGCTGCAATGTTTGATGATCCGTGGTGATTCATCTGCAGAGTAAGCTGCCGATCGTTGGGGGTACAGTGACTACTATGTATATTAATATCAACCACAGCTAGGGCTTTCGCGGGGATTAGATGACCCTAAGTGCCGATCACGAAAATAGTTAGACCTACTCCGAGGATGAAAATCGGGCGAAAAACCCTCAGTCTGCTAATGTCAATTTGACCATATCCTTTAGCCAGTACTCCACCGGTGCGAATGGCTAAAAACGGTATGAATACGTCGGTGTTGGAAAATATGGGGCTGAATGGCTAAATTTTGGGTCAATTGAATAGTCACCTACCAACGCAATCCTAACTTACTCCCACTCTTGGTTAATGTAGGGCATGTGGGGCAGTGGCTTTGACGTAGGAAAGTTACCACAGAAAAGATTTAGAAATGTACATGACATTAGGCCTAAAATATTGGCATATGGCATAGACTTGGTGCCCATCGCACTCTACCATGCGATACATCCCAGATTATAATGGCATGTTCCCTGTTTTAGTGTCCTCCTCACACTCGCCGACTTGGCCAACCTATTTGACCTCACACCTTGTAGAGACAGTCCACGAAACCCGCCGCAATGTCGTCAACGATACTCCGGTCGGGTAGGGTGGTGGCCATACCGTATACGGCGGCGGATCCCTGGGTGTACTGGTTCGGGTTAGCTAGTACCTCGTCAACGGCGGCGCGGAGGTCCACGACGAACTGATCGGCGAGCGGAGCGCTAGGAAGGGTAAAGCAAAAATGAACGCAGGACGGGTACTGCAGCACGTTAAGGTTCCATCCCTTGGCGTGCATCACGTCGTTGACCCCGTAGATACTGACGGGAGTGTAGGCTCTGAACGCCACCACGGACACTAGAGGATCACCCATGAGACAGAGTTCCGGGATGGCGGCAATCCCAGCCTTAGCACGTCGGGTCGCCTCGACGATCTGGCGGGCGCTAGCCACGTAGCCCGCCTCCCCGGTCTTGACCATGGCTGCCCAGCATGCGGCAATCAAGGCCCCAGGGCGCGAGCCACTGAGGTTCGGGGTGGCGTAGATTCCACCTTGCCAGTCCGGGACCACAAAGTACTGCGCGCGGCGAAGGGCGTTGTGGCGGTACATTACTACGGAGGACCCCTTGGGCGCGAACCCGTACTTGTGCGTGTCGCACGAGATGGAGGTCACCCCTGGGAGTCGGAAATCAAACAACGGGAGCGGATAACCGGCCTGCTCCATAAAGGGAATCAGGAACCCGCCCAGGCAGCTGTCAACGTGGAACCCAATCTTGTGCTTGACGGCTAGAGCCGACAGGGCTTCCAGATCATCGATGATACCGTGCGGGAAGTTGGGAGCGGAGCCGACAATCTGGCGAGCAAGGTTTAAAAGGTTGCGATAAGAAGGTAGAGTGAAGAGGAGGAGGGAAGGGGGGAGTTAGCAGTAATGATAATGATGTGCGGTTGCACAATAAGGGGAAGACTGTTTCGAGTACCAGGAGCCCGGGCGGGTTCTTCCCTACAAGGCCACTAGATTCCCATCTAACCTACCATGATCGTATTGCGGGAGATAGCCCGCCGCATGCGGGTGAGATTGACCCGCTTGGTGTCGGCGTCGATCGGGACGGAAATGAGGCGGATGCCCATTAGATCTGCGGCCTTATTAAACGCGGCGTGGGCAGAGGTGGGAACGACCAGCTCGGGGTCGGTGACGCCCCGGGTCTGCCGAGCGTAGTTGAGGTGAGCGCGCACGGCCAGTAGGATGCTCTCGGTACCCCCGGACGTGGTCACCCCGACGGCCTCCTCGGGGGCGTTAAACATGCGAAGGACCATGGCCACCACCTCGGCCTCCATCCGACGTAGTCCCGGGAACGTGTCCGGATGCAGCGGGTTGGTGACGGCGAAGAGCCCGAAAGCCTGGGTTAGCAGTCGATTCAGCTCCTCCCCACCGTGGTACACCGTTCCGGACACCCTGCCCGACTGCCACTTGTCGTCCAGCTCACTCCGACGGTGCAGCGCCGCCAGGACCTCGTCGGTGCTCAGGCTGGCGGCCGGTAGGGCACGGAAGCGGGGTTCACCCGGAAGGTCCGGTGCCACCTGGGTTTCGAGTTCGGCCAGGACCTGGTCGACCTGCCCGCGGATGGACGCGTTGGCGCCGGGAATGACCCGTACCCCCCGTACGAGGGCGTGGGCGGTGTGGCGGTAGAGTCCGACCAGGGTCGCGGTCAAGCCACGCACGGCCACCTGGCGGAGAGCACTGACTACTTGGCGGCAGACGTAGTAGGAACCCACGGCCGTCAGGAACGCCCGCCGCGGATGCGCCCAGGCGTAGGAGCCGAAGGCCCGCCAGTTGATTAGCGACATGAGGTAACCGCCGGCAGACGTGGACGATACGTTGGCCATGGTGGGGCTGGTCAATGAGAGGGACGAGGGTGGTACGAGTGATGGTGAACGTGATGCTCTAGCAATAGTTTTATGACGGTGGCCAAAGGGGGGGGGGCAGGCGGTGAGGGGTGGGGAGCGTGGTAGTTTGGTGCCAGATAGCCAGGGCGACCATGCGCAACTTCAGCCATCGTACCTTCGTGAGGCCCACAGGCGAAAGTACGTCACCCCATGTGGGTGGGAGCCTCAACGCGATGACGCGGCGGGCTGTATCGCGAGAACGTGAGAAGTCACAACGTATGGAAGGGGGCATCTGGTCAATGGAACCTCAGGGGCCAAAAGCAAGGGGCGTGAGGAGGCCGAGGGAAGCCGGTCGCCAGTTTACTGAAGGTACGCCCACTCATACATACGTAAATGCCATTTTTCTGTACACTGTGTTGCAAATGAACAAGCGTTAGTATAGAAGCTTCTTATTCTGTCGGGAGCGGGTTGACCAAAGATCTACAGACATCACCTTGACATTCAGGACCAAAATCCTGCGTGTAGCGCACAGAATTTTAAAATATGTACACAGGCGACAGAACAAACAGGTAATTTGAGTTCGGAAAAATGTTTCATTCAAGTAATGGCTATCCTCTCGGGGCACTCGGTAAGCACTTTTTGCTCATCTAACAATACAACCGCTCCAAGTCGTCAAGCTAGATCCTAGGGAGCTTCGATTTTCTTTGTCAGCTATAGGCGGTCTGGGTTGGTACCGATTCCCGTTTGAAGCACCATACTTGGCAACAGGGATTGAAAAGCGAGCTACGAATGCGAACATGAGTCACGGCACCAATGACGATGGCTTACAGCCCCTTGTCACTAGTCTGGGCGAAGCTGCTGAGGGCTCTAGCTATCTAACATATCCGATGGGGGGGGGGAACCAGTCGTCGGTTCGATTTTTGGAAGCTCTAGGAGCGATGGCGCCGTGCAGCTACAGATACTTGGGCAGGAAGGTACACATACTGTCGGGCGGGGAAGGGATTGGGGTGGGCTTCAGTCAGCCACCAATGGATTAATTAAGGCGCTACCACCAACAGAGCCCCGACTGGGTCCACGTGAGGTTGACCGCCGATGGCCAAACGAAGGATTGCTCTTGGATGTGCCATGGCCCGTATGGGGCGGACCAAGTACTTGAAGATTCTGGCGTGGCAAGGTGACAGTAATACACAAGCTGCCAGAATGTTTGGGCATGTGTAACCTTAATGTTTCAAAAATGATAATAACCCAAGCCGAAGACCACCAGGGTTCCTTAGTAAATGTGGACTGGAGCTGGATAGGGGAATGTGGTGGTGAGGTAAAAAGGATAGCTATACGGCGAAGAACGATCCAATGCTAGAATGATTCCATCATTCAATGGGTCGCGGGATTGTACCCTCCTAAATTTCATCGACGAGACCGCTGTCTGAAACATCCAATAATGTTTCCCTGATAGGTTTTACGCCGTCAGTTAATCAAAGCGGGTGCTTTGCATTTGTACGTAGCGGGGTCGTAAGATAATAATTAATACTACGAGAACTGAGTTAATATTTTGCTGATACATACGGGGCCGCCTAGTATACCTGGCACCGCCAAGCGTTAGCTACAAGGCTAAGACTAAGGCTTGCGGTCTTCCAGTTCCTATCACTACATATTAACACCATCTACACTTTTTATGTAGGGCAGAATTCCATACCTAGGTCTCCAGCTGTTTGGAAGCGCAAGGCCGGGGTCACTCCAATCGGCAACCGTCACATACATCTACAAGTTAGAAATACGGATCACTCAAAAAGGGCGCCGGTAGTACGTCAAGGGAGTAGTCGTGGAGTCAAGGAGTATGCTCATTGCCCAGACAACAATTTTATTACTTTTTACCATAGATTTTAACGGCTTGAGGTCTAAATGGCTGGGGTGAAGTGTCGTAATTTACATACAGCCCCTTGAGCCTGTTGCCAGAGCGGCTGGGCCATATTTAGCACGAGAGAGAGGTCCAATCGGAAGGATGATGGGACATTGTTGAACATAACAGATATTTAACCTTCATTGCGATAATATATATATCGCGATACTGAGTGGCAAGGTCAGTGCCAAATTTGGCACCGCAAACCCAGTCGCGGTCAGGAAAGTTGAAGCGGCATACGGCTGCGGCGGCCCTTCCCATTGGGAGAGGGTGTTCCTTATGCTTACCCCCTTTGAATGCGCCTGATTCTCTGGCAACGATTATTTAACTTCCAATGGCGAGGCTTGGTTATGACTTGAAACGAAGGGTATGTAACTATGCAGGGGATGGGCCGCGTCCAGGCTACAACGGCACTGGAAGCCAGCAGATTGAGGCCTTCGTGCAATCAGACACTTTGTAAGGGGTTATTAAAATGGCGGAAACCTTGTGCCAGATATTGGACTCTCATACTTGAAAAACCTACTCCTTCCGACCCTGTACGCCACTAGGAGAAATAATATGGTTTTGTCGATGCTGTATACCCAACTGACAGGTGGCTAGGCTGGCAAGGAAAGCTTATTCCTCCGATGCGTAGATGGGCAAGTGAGACCAAATGACCGCGTGGCTTCGAGCTGCCAGCACTCGGAACCACATTAGGTAAACCGGAGTGACACGCCGAGAGGGGAGCCGTCCCAACGTAACGCCTGCCCTAGTGGTATCCACATTCCCAGAAGCGTCACAACGTTCCCGGAATAATCAGTGGCAGGCAACAAAACAAGGGGTGAGTGGTCTCAATGTTTGTCCCGTTTCAGAGCTAGCCCAGGTATATCCAATCAGTCCGAGTCGGATTTTCAGATGCAGGGGCTATTCCGAGGCGACCGGATCTGTCGTCAGAATTCGATGTGCCATTTGAGTGCGGTTCCCTATGAGGCCTTGGCCCGGCTCAGTATGCACATGGGAGGTCGAGTGGATTCGTTTCAAATGGATCATTAGCCTACCAACCAGTTACGTTGTATGGCGGCATATCACCACGAGTGTGAACAGCGGCCAGCCCTCATGTCGTGCCCCTCACCGATCGAAAGGACGACGACCCGAGATTCATCGAGATCCTTAGGCTATTATCAACTCACCAGGAGTTTGATCGATCTTGTCTTCCCTCGCATACCTACAGGGTCAAGTTTCTGGAGATTACGGTGCTGTATTAGCTAAAGTGGTGATTTGGTAGGACTGGTTTTCAAATTAGAGGCCGTGCAAAGAACGTAAGGTTGATAGCTCTAGTCAAGCGCTGACACTTCATCCATCCCATTGTGGCGTACTCCAAAATCTACAGGCATTGATATGGAGAACCACTTAGGTGCACCGTCCGGAAAAAATACCGGCTATGCTAAGTTGGTAGCGGGTAGAGGCACTGCGGCAGTGATAAGCCTGCAGTAATTGATTGTCTCCAACAGGCCTCACTCTCTACTACGCTGAATCATAATGGCCCCGATACTATCATCTAAACCAACGTTTCACATACCAACAATGGTATATACCCTGGGTATCAGATGCTCAAGCCCCCCTTATGTGTCTGGTCGCATGTAAGAGGTGCATGATAGTAGCGCGCATCACACGCGCCGTATAGAGAACACCAGGGCCGTAACGGTCTCCGCAATGAAGCTAAAGCGAGGCGCCCCTTACCGGATCAGCGGTACCCTGCAGGGTGGCTGCATGCCCCGTCTTTCACGAAAGAAAAATGCGGCAGGGGGATTCCTGTTTTTTATTTAGTTAGTGGGAGTCACCTTGCTGCCAGCCCAGGGTTTACAGAAGCCACGCGCTGATGGTTAACCACGGAAAACGCCCGTCAATCCACACCATTTGGTAAGGTCAATTTAATCGAAACATGGACCGGATGCGGTACGTTCGTTCCCGTACACAGTGGTGACCGCATTTGGTAGACAAACATGATGTTATGAAACGGTGGTACTAATCAGGCAATGAAGTCCCGGTAGGTATGGCGTGCCTCATCGGGTTCCGACGGGGGCAGGATGCGCAGAAATAAGTTGCCAAGTATCTTAAGGCTACGCAGCCACATTTTCCAATGCGGTATACTGGAATCCTGCACCTTGAGCTGCATCAACGACTGAGGTCCGACTCGCTAACGCTGCGAACCCGATGTATATAAACCTGCGAGACAACCCGTTCCTGATATCGATAGAACCCCATCACCTCCTACCCAGTCCTCCCTCCTTATAAGCCATCCACGTGCTATACAGTCTAGTCTATTCGCCCCTCCCTTCCCTACCCTTCCCCTTCTCCTCCCCATCATCATGCTCCTACGCTTCACCGCCCTTGGCCTCGTGGCCCTTGCCCAGTTGTGCGTCGGCGCGATCGCGGCCGCCCACCCGGTCGATAGCGGTAGTACTGTCCAGGCTCGTGACTCGGTGGCAACGTACCGCCGGGCGGACAACCTCGCTGGCAGTCGCAAGGTCAAGCTTACGTACTACTGGATCGCGGTGCAGCCGGACAACGACGGTAGTGATACCACTATTGGTACCTGTGACAAGAAACGTACCTGGAAGGCCAGTCGCAAGTTCGCTGACAGCCTAGTACTGGAAGGCAGCGGTCGCCTCAAGGACGGTACCTTCGTCAACCTAGGTAGCTGCGGCTGCACGGGCTACATGTGCTTCGACGTGGTCGATGGGCCCCTAGGCTCCAACGATAACCCACTGGTGCCGTTCGTGAGCCTGGCCGCTAACGACATCAAGGTAGGCACCGTCGTTTACATTAAAGAATTCGACGGCCTCGAGTTGCCCATCAAGGGCGCATCGGGTCAGGCCCTCAAGCACAACGGGTGCGGACGTGTGGACGATGAAAGTTGGAGTTTCAAGAACAACCAAATCGACTTTTACGCGTTCAGCGAGAAGAACTACGAGGTGCTTGATGGAAAGCTCAAGAAGGATACCGTGCAAATCACTGAGAATGCCAAGTGCAAGATTCTCAACTACGGGACCGGAAACGTTGCTTAAACTCCGAAACTCGAGTACTCGACCAAGTGCAGACTGTGAGACCGCCTCACCTACACTCAATTTCCCTTCCAGTTCTAGTGAATTACAGAACCGTTTCTAGATTTCACCGCCAATTAATAAACGCCGTGTTCTCTGGAACCATGGGCTGTTAAGATCGTATACAGCACGTATGGTACTAACCATTTAGTGTTTAATTTAGTATTGTGTGGCAGACCGATGGGGATCCACATTCTAAAAACCCTAAATCTCTAGCGTATTCCGTTTCTAAAACGGGATGGAATGTGTCTAATATAGTGGCCTGTAAATCGAAAATAGTAGATGGACGTTAAAACTGTAACTGGATAGTAGGCAATATACGTGTGTGTAGGCGGGCGAAAATACTCACGTTTCACGAGGCTGGATCTCTCGGACTTGGCGCTGTAGCTGAGGCTTAAGAGTAGTTAAGGAAAGGGATCGAACGGTATATACCATTATAAATTGGGCCATGCCTTACTTCACTACTTACCCTTTTACGCTTCCATCACGTTGACTTCTGAAACCCCCCCAATCTCTCGATCCGCCTAAATTACCAACCATGATGTGCGGGTCCACATTTATCCTCCATAATCCAAAGGCCGCAAGGAAAGTTAATTATGTCGAAACTGACTATACTCTAAGCTTGGCTGCTCCTAATCGCACCACCGCCACCAGGTGGCCAACTTGATTTAGCATAGGCCATTATTCCTGTGAAGATGTACCTCACTCTGACCGTCCATCAGACAGAATGGACAAACTTTGGGGGTGCCTTATCCTGGAGCCGTTGGAGGACGACCCTCGACTGGCTACTGACCAACTAGGTCATGCCTGCCGCACTTTTCCTAGTATCATGTGCAATGTCCTGTGCAGGGACCTGAGGTTGCACAGATATTTCAATCGCTGGACCCCCCCTCCCCACAACCTCACCAGCTCCCCCCCCCCAGTACCATCAGTAGGTAGATCCTGTCCCCTAATTTCCTGGAGAAGTTTAATAGGACCAGTGGGGGGTACCTAATGGACTCTATCGTCACTGGTGATGAGGCTTGGGTGTACTTTTATGATCCTCCTGCTGGCTCTGATGGCCAAAGGTGGTGCCCTAAAGGCGGCCCTGTCCTAACTGAGACCTGCCAAGGTCATACCATACCCAAGGGGATGCCGACAGGATTTTTTACCAAACGCAACCTGTTACCCATGAGTGCCAAATCCCTTGGTGTCAAGGTCTCAGCCGACCACTACATGGAGCGCAGGCTTGAGCGCATGCTCCATGTCTAGGGAAATATACATGGAAGCTTGGTCCGTCGCGTTCTGTCGCTCCATCACGATAGTGCACTACCACATTGTACCATAGACTCCCTTGTCTACATATCCGACACCAAAGTCAAACTTCTGCCAGCCCTTCCCTACAGCCCTGTCCTGGTCCCCTAAAACTTCTGGCTATTCAGGGCCGTCAAACAGCGGCTGTGTGGTAAGAAGTTCACCACGCTGGAGGCTGTGATGGCCGCCCATAATTTTGAGCTCACCGAGAGCTAACCAAGTGACTTTAGAGTCTGCTTCGATGGTCAGCTAAAAAGGACCCCGTCGATCGGTACGTGATTATTACTATTATTTAAAAAAAATGTATCATCTAGCTTTAAGGGACCATAAGTAGAATAGAGTACCTATATTGCACAGCGGTGGGCTGGGAGTGATCATTGGAAAAAAAACGACGAGTGAGTGGAAGACGAACACAGTGTAATTTGGGATACGCGTGTTACTGCCAAGCGGCAGGGCACTCCTTATTAAACGATGAACATCCTCACGAGAAGAGGGGTCGCAGGGGATACTGGCCGACGAAGCACCGCAATTGAATGTCAAGCCCGCGCCGATGCTAGCGGGCTGGTTGGTGTACGGAACAGGGCGTGGAGGCCTGCGACCCAGAATACGGCCCAAGACACGGCCAGGCTAACAACGGTGGCCAGGACGTAGAGGCGCTTACGTAACCGGGCCGCAGGCCACGGCGGCAGGTAGTACCGCGGATCGAACGGGCCTGGAACCTCGGAGGAGGGTTGTAAGGCGGGGTGGTTCGCCAGGTCGTTGCCGTACAGCGCGTAACTCCGTGAGAGATCGGCGATAAGATCGGGCCGGGCTGTGCGCGGGGCGGCCAGTATACCGCCCAGTAGGGACCGGTCGAGTCGGGCCCACACGAGCACGGCCAGGGTGGCGAGGCAGGCGAGACCAAAAAAGACTTGGAGGACATAGGTGTACCGGTGGTCCACCTCGGCGTCCTGCAGTGCACCGCTTAGGGTGTCCACTAGGGTGGCCCCAATGTGTTCTACACAGCGGCGGATGCCGAGGACCGTGCCAATGTCCCGGTGGGTGGACTGTGGTGGCAACATGAGCGGGATGGAAGTGATTTGGGCCAGTGGGCCGACACTGATGGACAGGGCGAAAAGTACGAGGGCCACGGTCGGTGAGGTGAAGAGTGGGTAGAGGAGAAGTCCTGTGGCGCCCATGAGGCAGAGGGCAGATGCTAGAGCCCACCACATCAACCGGCCGGCGCGGTCGACCGCCAGGCCCATCAAGGGATTGAGAACCATGGGTAGAGCGAATACCAGTGAGGATAGCCAGGCGGCCTGCGCGTCCAGCAGGCCAAACTCAACCTTGGCGATGTTGGCCGAGAGGTGGATCAGCGGGATCCAGACCGAGCCGAACAGCACGCAAACCAGAAAGAAGAACCAAACCACATCCGAAAAGCGGAGGACTTTGGCCACGTCCACGCGCTTGGGGGCCTGAGTCGGGATGCCGACACCACGTCCGGAGGCCTGGCGCGCCGCCTTAGCCGCTTTAGAGTCGAGCCGTTCCATCGGCACGACGTCTAGATCGGTGGAAGACAAATCGTCCGGGCGATCGAGAATTGGCAGCGGGACGTAGTTGGAGGTTTGGACGCCATGGCCATCCCGGACCGACTGGTTGAGGTGACGGACCAGAGCCAGGTATCCGAAATTGATCCCCCACGAGGCCAGACACAACGCCGCACCAACCACAAAAGCGTTGCCGTAGAACCCGGTCCATTCGGTAACGTGGATAGACGTACCCGTTGCCAAAAATGAGGCACACTTGCCTATAGCGGTGTACAGACCCAGCATCAGTGCAAGGCCCCGGCCGTGGAAGAAGTGGACCAGGACAGTCTCGCTGATGACGACTAACCAGCCCTCGCCGATCCCAAACACGATGTAACCCCCGACCATCCAACCGAACAAGGAACTGAATGTGCCGTACACGACCAGGAGCTGGCCCGCTAGGATGAGCGAGATTGCAATGAACGAGCTGGACCCAGTCCCGAAGCGGTCTACAAACAATCCACCCAAGAAGGGCATGATGGTGGGGACCACGGATAGGGACGCCTGCATAAGCCCGAACTGCGCGTTGGTGATGCCGAGGTGCTGGTAACGGGGTGGGCGGTCAAGGTAGGATAGAACAGGCACAGTAGAAATTTAAGTACAGGGCAGAGGGCGGTTACACCCAAGTATCCTAGATCACAAGGTTTCGCTCGTTCAACGGGTACCATAAAGCTGCCCAGGAGTTACCTCTTTGACCTGGTCTTTGAGCGGCCCCAGTGTGTGCGCCGCGAAGTGACCTCCGACTCCGGTGAGCACCGAACAGGTAAAGGCCACCACACGCATCCACTTTTTAATTTCAACCCCGGCCCACGGACCGTCGTCGGGTGCGGTTATCCCGGCCGGGTGAGGTCCGTCCTCCTCGCCCTCAGACTCGCCCATTTCGTCGTCGGCGACACTGCCTGTCGACGAGACGTGACCCGGCCGACTGCGAAACCGAGGCCGCATCGGCTCTTCGAAGCTATCCCTGCCGCAGGGGCTCACTGCCGAGGTCCCACCGAGCGGCTGGAGCGCTACCGCATCGTTAGCGTCGTCGATGTCAGCATTGGCGTAAAGGTGACCAGCTCGGTATAGCGCCATCCAGGTTCCTAGTCAGATAAATGGGGGTTGAATGCTAGCAAATATGATTATAGATACAGGTGGTTAAGTAGAAATAACTGCGGTTGTTGTAACGTGGCCGGTGGAAGGGGAACAGGATGTGGATACGGACACGGCGCTGAAGAGGCTAGTGTGTATTGTGAACGGGATGCAGTGGCGGGTGGGTCTGTCTATTGACTCTCTTCTGGCACGGATAATGAAATAAGGGGGAAAGGGGGGCGGTCGTATATCGTGGGTCTGAATAACGGTCCTGCGCTCCACTGGAACCAGCGGAAGGTGATACTGGACTTCGTTATGGCCTTTCCTACCTGCTGATTCGACCGCCATAGGGAACTCCGCTTAGCAACAGTGAATGACAAAATTGATACACGAGAATTGGCTCCGCCCTTGCTAAAAACCGCCGGCGTCCCTATTGGTATGATAACCCCGCCATGGGACGAGAGGTTTGTGACCGGAAGGGACAGGGGGTTGGTACAATTGTGTGCACCCCGCAGTTGTTGTACCTTACCATGTAGCCGTATACTAATCGCCGACCACAGCTAGCAATTGGGAGCTGTTTATCGTTCCCAATTCTACTTAACCATCTCTCCCGATACGCAGCCTTCCATCGGTGGCCAGTCTAACCCGCCCGATGACGAGGATAACTGGGCTGCTCAGCGAAACCTCGTTCCTGTAAACTCCGCCGCACGTGCCCATTCACAACTCCAGCCTGACCCCCACGCTTGCACCGGTGCCGGATTTACCCCTTCCTCGCCCGCCTCGAGCACCATGGCCTCGCAGACTGCGCCTGTCACGTGTGCAAACCCTCTGTTCCTCAAGTGGGTCAACGGCTGGCTCCGCGAAGCTCGCCAGCGCAATTCCCGACTGCAGCACGTCTACCGCCGGGCCTACGATTCTCTCTCCGAATGTACCGAAGTGCTCCAAACCGCCCAAGAAGCCAAGCGGCTCAAGGGCATTGGCGATGCGCTGGCGACTAAATTACAGGCCCGCCTTGACCAGCACCTGACGGAAATCGGGCAGGTACCCGCTGAGCCCGCGGTCTCAGGCCCGGGATCCCCTGCGACAGATGTAGTCGCACCGGTCGCCGCTGCCCCGGCCCCGCGCCGCCGGCGGACCACCAACTACGTACCACGGTACCGCTCAGGGGCTTTTGCTATCCTTCTCGCACTCCACGTGCTCACCCACCGCGAGCGCCGCCGGGCTCGAGGCGACGGGATGGACCACGAAACATGGTTGTCTAAGTTCGCCATCGTGGAGGTGGCTAAGCACTTTTGTGATGCCACGTTTGATCTCTCCGCACGTGGTGGCGCTTACTCGGCTTGGAGCGCCATGAAGGCCCTGGTCGATAAGGAACTGGTCTACCGGTTTGGCACTGCCACTGACTACGCCCTATCAGAAGACGGAGAGTCCCTCGCTTTGCAAATGTTAAGCGTCACGCAGGAGCGAGACCCCAACTTTGCCACGACCCTCGAGGATATAGGATTCGATGCCCTAGATGATGAAATCACTGCCGATCCACCAACCGCATTAATAGGGCCCGGACCGCTCTGCACGCCGGCTCAGCTGGCGACTGACCCCGGGCGGCCACCGAGACCTCCGGGCCTGACCGCGCCATCCCGCCGCCCCTTTCTCGTACCACACGCGCCTACGCAGAGCGACGAACCGCCAATTCTCACGAGTGACGGGCAGGCCATCACCCCGACTGCTTTCCCCGCGGGGGCCTACCAGATCTTCTTGGTATTGGATAGTCGCGAAATCCGCAGCCGGACAGATCGTGACTTTATCCGCGTCGAGCTGGAGAACCGTGGCGTACCCGTCCTCATTCGCAACTTGGAGCTTGGCGATATTATGTGGGTCGCCCGGCCCTACTCCTGCACGGACGCTGACGAAGAGCTGTTCCTGGGCTACATCGTGGAACGCAAACGCATGGACGACCTGGTGGCCAGTATCCGGGACGGCCGCTACAAGGAACAAAAGGTATATTCGGATGAGGTCGGCGCGTCAAGTAACGTGGATCCAGGAGGAATTTAACGGGGCGGGGTTTCGAAGCACCCCCCCTCCACCCTCGGCGGCTATAGCGTCAATAGCGGTGCCAATCGTGCCGGCAGAGGTAGTCAGTCGAAAACAACGGCTTAACTTTTCGAACCTTCACTAACCGGTGAGTGTCTACATTGTTTCACTACCCTTCGCCCACCTGTACGTCCCTCTGTGCTGTAGAGTCGCCTGCGTAGCTGTGGTGCTGAACACGTCACCTACCTAGTCGAAGGCAGCCACGCAGAAGAAGAACGCCGGATCGGCACTAACGCCATCCAGACCGTCCTCTCGGAAACTCAGGTCCTGCACGGGTTCGCCATGAAACGTACAGCGAGCCTTGAGGCCACCTTGGACTACCTCGGCCGGGTAACCGCCCAGATCCAGGCCAAGTTCCAGGACCGCACTCTCCATCAGATCCCTGCCTCCCACGTCGATCGCACCACCTATCCGTCTCTCAAACGGGATCTGCAGACGCGGTACCCGGACCGTATCTGGTGTATCTCGTACCGGGCGTTAAGTCACATTGCGAGTAAGTCTGGCCATCTAACTCTAGGTGACCTCTTCGTCAAGATGCTCATGACTGTGAAGGGTATGAGCGCCGAAAAGGCCCTGCATCTTAGCCGCCGCTATCCGACCCCCATCAGGTAAGTTGTGAAACTGGAGAGACAAAGGTGGCAGCCTCGCCTCTTCCCCCCCCCGGTTGGTTCCGAACAATGCCCGTCAGGAGGGGCTCACCACGCCTGCCTAACCGTTGTCTGCCCGCCGAATTCGCCCCTATACATCATGCCACCGATTCCAACAGCTTTATAGAAGCACTGGAAGCCGAATCTGACGAGGAAAGCCGTGCCCGGGTCATCCTGGATTGTGGTTCGGCCGCTTTGGCTAGGAGAAAGGTCGGCCCGACCCTGGCCGCAAAGCTTGCGGAGACCTGGACCCTACCGACGTATCCATGATGCGGATGTAATAAATTTGGACAATCTATTTACCAGCCACCCTATTCGAAATCACCGTATCTTAATGGACTTGTCGCGTTGCCTAGTAGAAAAATGATAATAACAGGGACTGATTATCTGCCACCACAATAAGGTTAGCATTGTGCATGTTTGTGTAAGGCTGAGAAAGATAGGGTAGGTATTAGAATAAATAATATATTTTATAAAAAGTCAACACAACGAGATGTAATGGATAAGCAAAAGTGGTAGAATCGCGGAAACTACGAGCGGGTGGTGATGCTCTTGGACACGGCCTGCAGGATATGGGTGATGGCCGGGGCAACGGTGGTAAACTTGTGGTCCCAAAACTTGCAGGCAGGGTTGCTCATGAGTTCAATGAGAGTTACCAGCAGGCCCCAAGGCAGGGGCCGATTAACCACGGCACGCTCAATCAGCACACGGGTGATCTGTTCCTGGACAGCCTCGACGTTGGATTCAGTGAACAGACGAAGAAGGGCCCGGCTAAAGTAGTGTGTGTGACTGCTGGGATGGCGAAGTTGGTTAGCCAAGGCGTTCAGGAACCGGTAACGCACATCTGGGGTGAGACGGTCCGCCAGGCGCTCGTAAGTAGCGTGTACGACGGGCCCCGCAGTTGATGGGTCGGCCATGGCACGCACCCCGAGGTAAAGGACGGCCGAATTGATAAGCGGCACGGGGAATCCATCACCAGGGGCCGACGGGTCCGCCCGGGCCCCAAATCGCGCAGCCAAGGCGTCCGCGAGAGTGGCGGCAGCTTCGTCACTGGTGGCGGCGAGGCCCTCGTCCAGCTCGGCCCGCGTGCCGGTCTCAGTGAGCACTCGGGTGTAGTCCGACAGGATGCGTGGGGCGACCTGGACCTCCGGTAGCTGGTCCAGTCTGAGGTCCGGAGACAGTGGTTCGGGTAGGCGCATATCACGGGCGTAAGCGCTGACCACCAGGTTTCGCAGCTGCACGCAATTAGGTGGAATAACGTCGCAGAAGCTGGTGTAGTAGTCGCACAGAAACTCGGGGAAATCGTGCAGAATGACCAGCATGATACGCACCAACCCCTTGTACAACAGGCGGGTGGGCTCGTCCAAGGCCCCACGGCCCAGGGCCGGCGCTATGAAGCGCAGCCCATCGAGGAGCAGGCCCTCGGCGAGCGGCCAGCGAACCTCGGCCGTTAGGAAGCGCGGCAGGAAGAAGCGATGGGCAACCAGGGACACCCAGGCGAAGCTGAACCCGGGCAGATAGGCGGGCTGGAGCGTGCGGAGCACCTCCGCCAGGTCGGCGAGCAGGCGGGTGTAGACGGCTGGGAGACGAGCCACCTGGGAGCGCAGCTCGTGAAGTAAGCTGACCAAAAACCGGAAGTAGGGCTTCTGGTTAAAGAGCTGAGCGCGGCGCTGGTGGTCGACAGTGAGTAGCAGGGCGAAATAGCCCAAGACAGTCCGTAGACTGGCCACGGCAGGCTGATCCGGTTCGTCAGCCAGCTCAGCACCCTGCCCACTGGCCGGGTAGCGCACAAGGCACACGGTGAGACGGGCTAGGGCGTCCAGGGCCGAGTAAGCGGCGGCCGGGGCGGCGTTAACGGCAGGCCCCACCGTGCGGTGGCGAGTGTAGTGCTCGACTGCGGCTTCGAAAGCCACTCGGAAGAAGGCGGCGTGGGCGTCGCGGTCGGCCAGTGGCACACGCTGCTGAAGGTGCAGGACGAAGGCTACGGGAGCTTTGTCGCCGCCAGGTGCGTCGCACAGGCGCATCCACTCGGCCAGGAGGGTGCGGTAGGTGTACTGCGCAGTGTCGGCCACCGCTGGGGTGGGGGCGCTAGGCGGCTGGGTGGCGCGCTGGAGATCCTCAAGGAGGGCGGTGGCCCCAGCGGGGGCGCGTCCGCGGGCACTGAGGCGGGCCAGGGCATCCACCGAGGCGGCAAAGTCGGCGCGGGAGCCACAGGGCTGCGGATCCAACACACACTTGCGAATCAGGTGGGCGGCGAACTCGGCCACAGGGGCGCGGCCGCCTTCCATGAGCTTGGCTAGCTGGCGGTCCTGCTCAGGCACGCTGATGAGGCGGGCCTTGATGAGGGCCACCGTGACGGGTACGCTGTACTTGCGCTCGTCGTCGGCATAAGTAAGCCAGTGGGTCACCTCGCGCTGAGCCTTTGGGGACAGACCGCACAGCTTATCGAGGAGAATGACGAATACCTCGCGGGCTAGATTGGACTCGTTCTTGTACAGCAGCTGCACCACGGTCTGGGCAAAGTCCAGGGCGGTATCGTCGCGGGCGGCGGACCGGATCACTAGGACCAAGATCTCACGCATTAGTAGGCGAATGTCGTGCTGCTGGGGCAGCTCGGCGAAGGTGTTGATCTGGGTGGCCACCACCAGCTTGTCGAGCTCAAGCACGTACTGGGCAAACTTGTCGTAGCACTGGCGGGCGGTGAGCGGGGAAGTCTCCGGGTTGGTGTGGTCGTTGGCCGAGGCCGTCTGGCTGGCGAAGTGCGGAATGGCAGCAAAGTCCTCGTAAATACGTAACTGGGCTGGCAGCAGGCCCTGCGGACGCACCTTGAGCTCGGCCGGGACATGGGGTGGGTACGTCAGGGTGGCGTAGGTGGCGGTGTCGTAGAAGGGCTGGCCAGTGCGCTCGCGGTGGCGCTTGCGGGCCAGCAGGCCGGGGGCCAGGCTCTCGTCCACCTCATGTGCGGCACGGGTCATGGCCTCCGTCTCCACCAGGGCACAGACCAGATCGATGTTGTCGTTAGTGATGCCCAAGGCAAACTGCTCGGCCAGTGGATCGGCTAGGCCCTGCGCCACCAGAAACTCCTTGAGGTGGCCGTAGAGACCGTCCTGCAGGGGCTTGCGGCATTGGGCGATTGCCAACGTGCCGGCGACCCCACGGGCCATCTTGTGGGCAGCCCAGCGCATCTTCTCCTCGCTGGGCTCCATACAAAAGTCCTTGGCCACTAGTTCACTGGTGGCGGTGGCGGCGATAAGGACGGCGCGGGCGACCTGGACAGGCATAACGTCACGTAGGAGACGTTCCATGGTGGCTAGGATGGCCCGCTTGAGGGCCGGATGGGCCCCCACCAGGGCTGCAGCACTGGTCAGCTTGGAGTGGGTGGCCAGCAGGTGGGTCAGATTAGTGCTAATCTCGTTGGGGGTCAGGAGCGTCGGAGGCACGTAGGCAAAGTGGCCTGCGGCTCCGGCCTTGTGGGCATCCGTGGCGGCCACCCCAACGGCAGCAGTGGCGGCGGTTGTTGGGTCGGCCGAACGGGGGAGTAAGGCGGCGGCTGCAGCCGGGGTGGCTGCTACCGGGCCGGCCTCCGTCCCGGCGGCGCGCGCCGCCAGGTAGGTTGAGGGCTCAATCTCGTGAAGGTCTAGGCGTAGGGCCTTACAGAGCACCTCGATCTCAAACTTAAGGTTCAACTTGAGCTCGGCGGACTTGTAGAGCTCGACAAGTACGCGGAGGACGGCCAGTAACCATGGGTTGGGCGGCCGAAATACGGAACTGCGGGCAGCCTGCTCCAGAACCTTGCACACGAACGGGATGGCTACGATCAGACGCCCCCCAGCGTACCCTTCTAGTAGTAGCTCCTTGAAAGCCACCTGGGTATGCTTCACAGGGCGGTTGCGGGCGAGGGTTAAGCCACCCAGCCAGGCACCCAAGTTCTTGAGGTGGGACCGTTCGGTAGAATCGTGGACCGTCTTGTCCGAGTTGAGTAGGACGCGGATGTTGACCAGGGTCTCGTGGAGCACGCAGCGTGCCAGCAAACGGTCGTCGACCCGGTCCAGGAGGTCGGAGTAAAGCTGGTGGTAGTTGGGCTGGTTGCTGGCGCGCTTGACCAAGATGTGCTGGCTGAACCAACGGTAGCTACCCACCGTCAAGACCTCCTTCATCTCGCTCACCTTGTCGGTCAGGTTATTCTGGGCAACGTTGTTCATGATGAAGAGAATTTTGTCCTGCACCTCTTCGCTCGGCTCATCCGCCAGAGCGTCCGCAGGTAGGGCATCAGCGTGAACCGTGGTGAACGGCCCGGTTGGAGCGCGGGCCGCTTCGACCGCATGATGGGCATCGGCACCTAGCCACGCCTCACCAGCGGCCGCGTAGTACGGGTCGGTGGGGATCCGAGCGGCCACCTCGGGGTCGGCCATGCGATCGGCTACCTGGCGCACGAAGGCGGCCGTCTCAGATTGGGACGATCGTAGTGCCGGGAGCTGGCCGAGCCGACGTGCGGCCGCGGGCCATAGACAGAGTTGCTCGCGCAGTTGATGGAGCACCGTGAGGGCGAAGCGGAAGAGGGGACCGTTTGGGTCGCTCCTTAGCGCCTCCCCGAGCAGTCCTAGGGCGGTGCGCAGCTCGGGACGTGGGAAGAGACGCCGGGCCAGTAGGGACCCGAAGAAGGTGCTGTAGAGGTCTAATTCCTTATCCGGGTAGTTGGGCAAGAACTTAAACTCGTCGAGCAGGCAGAGCACCACACAGGCGTAGATCTGCCGCTCGCGCAGCTCCACCGAGTCACGCAGGTTGGTGAGGTGTTCCAGTAGCATGGTGACCGCCACGTCTCCCTTGTACAGCTTCAGGTAGTACGTTTCGGCGGCCTTCTCGGCCTCGGGCGGTACTCCCAATCCGCCGTCCTCGGCGGTGGCTAGCAGGGCCGGCTGAAACTTGCCGAAGGTCTGGTAGATGGCCTTGAAGTAGGCCACCTGGTCGTTGTTGAGTGGCGCGTTGGACACGGCCTTGAGGTACAGGGCAAACTCCTCGGGCCGCAGGAGTAAGGCCTTGTTGGTTGGGGCCCCCTCCTGGCGCTGGGATTCCAGGGCCAGCTTCAGGCGTAGATATTCCAAGATAGCGTTAACGGAGGGTGCGGCACCCTCAACGACTTGCGCGGCCAGCCAGGGCTCCAGATCCAGGTAAGCGCGCCGGGCGCAGAAGAGGGCGAAATCCAGCACAAAGGGATACTGCCGCACGGGCAGGATGGCTGCCTCAGCGCGCAGGTTGTGCGCCACCTCCACGAGGTGCGGGACAGCGCCTGCCTCCACCTTGTACAGTTCGAGCATGGTGGCGAATACGGTGGACTGCGAGAGGCGCCAGGCCAGGTGCAGAACGAAGCCGCCCCCGGCCGGTTGACCCAGGTAATGAGTGAGCAGCTTGACCACCACCGTCTGGGCGAAGGTCGACCAAGGGCCATCCAGCTGGAGGAATCCCAGTAGGATGAGTTCCGGGGACTGGTCTACGCCCGCGCCGAGGAGCGACTTGATGGGGTTGGCGTATTCCGGGGACCCACTGAGTTCGGCGCACAGCGCGATGAGGTCGAGCGAGCCCCACAGGGACGCACCCAGGTTTGCGGCGTATCCACGATAGAGGACAAGGTAATCCTCGAGGTCCTCGGGCTTGACCACGGGGCGGCAACCGGTTAAGTCCCAGTGTCCGCTGGACGCCCGACCTAGTAGAACGCTAAACAATTTCAGCTGGCTGGGGATACTTTTCCACCGGAAGCTAACGGCAGCTACGGGAAAGCCGGCGGCTCCCGTATCCTGAGTAGCCGCAGCGTAGCAGTCCAGGAGGTTCTGAGCGGCCTTAGGTGAGGGGATAACAAGATCGGTGACCCCGAAGATGGATATGACTTTGGCCCAGGCCAGATGAGGGGAAAGGCGGCGCAGAATCTGAGCGAAGGTGTTAAAATTCCAGTCATCCTGGGACTTGGCAGTGGCTAGTAGGGAACCGGCGGGAGCGGCCATCATGGTGTGCAGGGCGAGAGCGACGTGCTCCTCACTGAAGAGTTCTGGGAGCCGATGGTCAGCCACGTCATAGTTGCGAAGGACGTTAAGAAAGTGGTCTGGATCGGTGAGGCACGCCGGTCCCTCCTTGCGGAGGATGGCGTCCAATGTGATGGGGCCAGACGCGGGGGATGGGGCGGACATGGTCAATGTGGAATTTGGACGGATGTCGAGGCGGGAAAGGACGTGGGTTAACAAGGTCCGACGGGACGCGGTGACGGGCGGGGTGCGGGTAAGGTCGTTGAGCAAGGTTTCCAGGTGCTGACGCAAGTAGTCAGCGGCGGGAACACGTAGGCGGCTGTCGGACAGAGACTGGCAGTTGAGGACGAGAGCGAGAGTTTGCAGTGGGTCGTCGGCCACGAAGGTGAGGAGCCAGGTCAGGGACACGGCAGGGAGGGCGGGGATCGGGGAAGCGTCGCGAGCGGAAAGGGTAAAAACGCGGGCGATTGTATCGGCGAAGGTAAGACGATCGACGGTGTAGCGGAGCTGGTGACGGAGGAGGATTAGACAGACTCCTGAACCTGATTCGGGTGAGCCAGAGACCGGATGGGCGCGTCGGCACAGATGGCGAAGTAAGGAGATGTAGCCCGCGGAGCCGTGTGAGACGACAAGCTACAAGCGCGATGGGCGAAGCGAGAGGAGGAAGGCGAGATGATAGATGGGTGTAGAGATGTGCAGGGCTCGATTAGATCGGATAGATGAGGTGAGAGAGGGTGAGAAAGCGTGGACCTAAAGGAGGGGGGAGATCAGAGGCTGAACGGTTACTTGACGCGGAAGGGTGGGAAGCACAACGGGAGAAAGCTGCGGTGCACCATCCCGTGAGGATACCTAAAGTCGGTGGGCGGTAATGTGCATGCTAAGTCGGTAGCAGGGGGTTATGCCGGAGACCCAGGTGCTGAGGCCTTTATCGGTCCAACTTCCTAGGCTTGGGACCTCCCATTCTAAGAGTGTAGCTACATCGTGCTGGCTTTTGGGTCCCACTATGCTTCAGGCCCCATCGGCATTTAGAAGACTAGATACAGGCGTGGTCGGAAGCCACCACCAACCAATAGTGACTGAGAAGCAATGGGCTTGGGAGGCACGGGTAGCGATCGGCCGACAGGTCCCTTGTCCCCTGGTCAGTAAATAGCCGACGGTTTGTAAATGCGCAGGAACGTTGGACTTGTGAGCGGCCAGGGGGTAACCGCCACCAACCGGTGGTCGCATTCTTACCTGAAAGAGACTCGAGAAACCCTCCTGGGCACGGTCGGCGGAGAGACCGTCGACGAGGTGGGCAATGCGGTCGTCGATGTCGCTTGCGAGGACGGGTGAAGGGACAGGGGGCGCCATGTCCATGGGAGCGAAACGAAAGGTTGTAGAGGTCGGAGCCAAATACTACGATGGAATGCCGGGCTGTGGACGGCCGGGAATGAGGCGGAGGGGCGATGTTGGGATGGACTAGAAGTAGGGAATCGTACGGAGGGCAGTTGCGAACGCCCGTGCTGACAACCTTGAGGGATGGGTCGAGGCGGGCGGAGTGGGGGCCCTGCTGGCGAGTTTCGGGGCTCGGCTGCCGAGGTGCCTGGTTGTCTGCCAACCGGACAGGGTCACGTTTATCTCTTACTTCAGACGCAGGGGAAGGCGAAGCCGGGCTCTGGAACCCACGCTGTTTTAACCACACAATGGCGGCGGTTACGCCAGGCCCACGTCAACGTTAAGCATTGTTGCACTACCTGGCTCGGCTAACCGTAATTTTATATTATACCAGCCGGGCATTGTGCCACGGCCAATCTTCAAGACTCGCCACACCGGAGGCCCAATGTCCCGCACCCTGTTGGCACCCACATGTTTACGGCCGCTACCTCAGTGAGGGCAATTACCATTTAGATTCCCATCATCACGAACTGGAAAGCAAGTGGCTGAGCTCTCCTATATATTTGATTATTTGTCTTTCGGTTTGCCTAGGGAAAATGATGAGCTTGATGGTTTAATGGCGTTTAGCTGTAACTCTACACAAATATAAGTGCCGTGAGGCCCCTGTAGATTGTGGGGGGGGGTCGCAATAATAATCAGCCGATTACATGGTGCCCAGTTAGTTAGCAAAAACGCATTACTAAAGCAAGCCTGATGCGGGGTCTTAGAAGACCGGAAGACTTTTAACAAAACATGAGCGGAAATAATAGAGTTGAGAAGTACAGTTGGGTGGAGAAGTGGCAAGGCGATTGCATTGTGTGGGCATGGTAGGCTACCGATTGAAGTACGTGTACCAATGCAGCCCAATGGACCCATTAAGACCTTCCGAGTCATCCTCAATGTTTTTACCCTGGACATTAAGCAAAGTGAATACAGTGCTGGTGGGCTGAGCACCGGTATCACTATAGGACGATGGGGTATCCTCAGGGGCGTGGAGCGGTCGTGGCTGGACTCCAGCAACGAGGAGGAACGTGATCAGGGCGCTTAGGAGAAGGGTACTGCGGGCAACCATCGTGGTAGAAGGGGAGAGTGGGTGAAGTAAGCCGTAGTGTGTTAACCCGACCAGGGATAGTCACAACTGAAGTGAAGGGAATGGGAAGCTGGACGGTCGTCGGAGTAGACGGGTGAGCGAATTTACCATGTGAGTGCTGGTACTGAAATTAAACGGCATTACATGATGTGTCGGGTCGCGAGTATCGTTCCGGAACGGAGGGTGGGTCGCGCTATATATACATATATATATGATGTTAATAGGCGCATTTTCCTGCCACAAGGTAGAGGGCACGCTAAGCTAGCCCTCCCCCTTACCTTGCCAGCTTTATTATCGTGCTACCTATGTTCCCTCTTCTCGACAATCCTAGCCGTCGACGTGCGTGTCGTATACTGATAATCCTAGGATCCAGACTATGGAAATGAGCGACGAGTGCGGTGGGAGGTAATCTTCCGTGAGGAGCTACCGATCGTCCAGCCACCCATCATCAGACGACTCTACATTTGCCGTTTCCTACAAGCCGGTGAGTTAGCCACACAATTACATTTCCGAAGTTTGGACTAGGGAAAAGAGGGGCCAAGGCGTACACCTCTCAGCGCTATATCACCAGGTAGAGTCTGCTACGGACCAATCACTGTGCAGGGAGAGGGGTCGGGGCTACGTTAACCCTGGGTGTGGTTAATCAAGGGTAGCTCATCGGGGCCGATCTTACTAACTGGGGCTGGACGAAGAGGGAACATTCGACTCAAGGGCCATCGGGCCTCTCTAATCATCCTAATGCGAGAAAATTAATGGATCCTCAAGTGCCTTCAGTATAAGGTGGGAAGGGACGGTGGATTTTGTAAGGACGCTACAACAGCGTAGACGCACAGGTGGAAGGGGAGGACAGTTCCCAGTAGAAGGATGATAGGCGCTTACACAACGTACGCGTTGAAACTACCGAGCCCGCTAGAAATATGGACGGCGGTGATCTTAAGCGTCAGACAATGGTACAAATGATGAGTATGGTTTATCATTTTTCACGGGGGTCCTTTTCGTCCATGCCATTTCAAAGGTCGATTGACAAGGGGGCGTGCGGAAGAGTAGGGCGGGGCCGACAGGATTCAGAAGCTGTCTGCCCAATTTTCGAATTTGATGATAGGGGCAACTTCGCAAGATATTAAGACAGCCGAGAGAGGACCGCCCTTGAACGGGATTACACAGTGCTGTCCACTGTAAGGGCCCCTTGAGTGGCACCTGAGTCCAATCCTCGATGCCTAGTGCTTCCCCCCCACCAGTTGATTCAGCCAGCTAGGTTTTATTGAACCTATACCTTAGTATTTGACCACATCATACAACTACTGACTCCGCGGTACCAGTGCTGGCCCCGTTATCGATTCAGATCCAAGTCAAGCTGACCTGACCTGCGAAGATCGAGCTGAGCACTATACAGTCCAACAATTATAAATAGGAGACTCTTAGGGACATACCTATTGCTAGACACCACGTGTCAGCAGGGCTAATGGATGTCAGGCCGCATATTGATGAACCGGAATGCATTAAAACCATTAGTATTCGACTGGAGAGCTCGAGACAAAGGTGGCGGGGGGGGACAGATATACATGTGGTTGCTTTCTCTACTCTGCTCTACAAGTTGGGCTATCACAGCTGTCGTCAATCCACAGATACATTAGCGGACGGAGTAAAGGTTAGACGGTAGATCCTAGATAGGTAGGCCGCTCAGTTAATACTGGTCATCATTGGAAAAGAGTCGACCCGTCCCATTGGAGAGGATGCCATGTGAAGCCACGTACCATCTAAGGGCTTACACCCATCACACCTGGTGAAAGTAGGTTGATTTGAGGATGGAGCTTTGAGCCTGAAATGCTAGGAGAGCTCAAACCAAAAGCCATCCTGCGAAATAAAATCTAGCTCTAGGACGGGTGACACCAATCGACTCGCCGTATCGGACGCTACTCCATTTCAGCTACACAGTCAAAGTCTGAAGCCCCCAGTTTTTTTTAATATATAACACAACTCTTAATTGGTGCCCGTACAATAGACAGACCGCCAAGCGGTGATCCACAACCGTATTCGACGGAAACGCAAAACCTCACCGAGAGTTAAAGTTAACTCTTTATAGTGGCTAATACTGTCTGGTGATAAGTACTGTATCTAGCGTCACGACGTCAAAAGGGCGAACCAAAACGCAGCCCGACGCTACCGCCAAGGTTCGGGGAAAGGGTAGTATCCAGGGCTGTTTCGTCTAAGGAAAGTGGCGGAAAGTCCGAATTATTGGTGTCGTCCTCGCCCATGGGATGCACCGCCTTCCGCCATGGGATGGACCGCTCCTCCACCGTATCCGAATTGGGAACCATTTTGGTTGGTGCCGCCTGGGTGAAGGTTCCAATGCAAAATGCCGCTAGGAGCGCGACGCGGGACATGGTGCGACAGGTGGGAAGCATGATGACTTAGAGAGCGTTATGAAGCGAAATGATATTTCAAAGGACCCGGGGCTCGCAGTGCATATGTAGATGGAGAGGGGATAATGAGGGGTAAGCTCTAAAAATAACTGAGGAAACGGTGTATCTACAGTGACGGCAGGGAAACCGGTCCTTATTATATTATTTCTGAACTTGCTTTACAACCAGATGTCGTTGTTCGACAGACTGCTTCGTTCGCAGTATCGCAGCGGGTGGGTGCAAGCAGTTAACCTTCCTTGAGTGTAAAATAGGAGAGCATCGGCTGCTGGGACGGACGACGGATACCCTGCAATGATCGTACCTCTACGTAAATCACGAGCCAGGCTAGTAGCCGTGACACTTTATTCCTCCCGACTGATTACTAGCCCCCGGCCCCCTGTTCTACCGATTGACATCTCACTTCAGGTGCCAGGGATCTTCTACTCGCTTAGTCGATTGACTAGCGAGCAGACGAGCGGGCCATGAATCGATCGAGTAGGCCAACCCTCTAATTGCCAAAGAAGCATGCCAAATGAGTAGGGACCAATCTTCCATCTTGGCTTCGACTCCACCTGAAAATAAATGCAAGCAGCCGCTGCGTTTTTCTTACACTACTCGTTTTCCAGGAGGGAATTTCTTAACCATACGTTCGTCTTGAACGGTCTCTTAGCTATAAACTTTATTATTAGATACTAGATTAGTAGAAGGTATCACAGTGAGTCGTTCCGAAGGCTAAATTGGATCATCAGCCGGCCAGCTCCTGTCCATCAAAAAGATGGGAAAGGTTTGGCCTCGTTCCGACAATGGCTGGCCGTAAAGCGCGCGGTAAGTATGAAAGCAGAGAGAGCTTGCCAATATCGAGGAGTGGATCAACCACCGACTTATTTTCTTTCGAATAGTCTAGAGGACGTGGTGAAAAGAGGGGAGACCGAGCAGATCCTTGCCATGGTAGCAGGGGTGGAGCACGACGCTCTACCAGTGAAAACCGCCACCGAGACCCACGGAACCGCCGCCGCCGCTGCTCAGAGGATTGGTGCCGCCCTGGTTGGGGATGGCTGGCGGGGCGTTGGTCGTGGCGGGAGTAGGAAAGGCCGTGGCCGAAGTTCTAGTGGTGGTGGTGATGGTTTTGGTCGAAGTGGTTCTCTTGGCAGTAGCGGTCAGGGCGATGGCCTGAAGAACGACGAACAAGGCCACGGTGAGGCGACTGGAGACGAGCATGACGACGGCGTATAGGAAAGATTGTGAGGTGGTGGAGGGGTCGGGAGGGTGTGTACAAGAAAATGTGATCATGGGAGAGGTGAGAGCTGGTGAAGTGGAGAGATGTTGGTTAAGACTACGCCAGGGGTACCGAATAGTATTTATAGCGGACGGACAGAACCAGAGTCCCAACCAGGCAGGGATTTTGGCAAGCCGGTGCCGCGTGGTTTTCTCAAACTATCCGAAGGGACAAGACGAGCCAGGTAGTGCGGACTTCTCCGTTGGCTACGGAAAATATTATGAAGAGGACGGTCAAATGGCACGATCCAGAAGGGTGAGTCGGGCAACTACTTGGCATGGCACCGTATCTCCCACTTCATTTCCACAGTGAACCGTGGTGGCCTAGTATTAGTTGATTATCTCTTTTAGACCAGGTGTCTGCGGATCCCACATTGTCCTCTGGTCAACCTGCTACCTATACCGCATATGTAGAATCGACCCATAAAGATTGACCATATCTTACCTTGCAAACCTACAAGTCCTCCTCCGGCAAGTCGACCGTCAATAGCTCCACAGCACCTTGGGGCTACATTTAACGACAATCTATTAGTTTCCGTGCTCCCCATCTGAAATATTAACCTTGGGATGAAGGTTTGCTCTTTATTAAAGGTTTATAGCCCATAGTCTAGTTCAACCGATAGTTCGCATTTTGGTGCCAGGGACCGGTCGATCTGTCCTTTTTCGGGTTCACTCTATGGTCTGAACCTGCTGAGAACCGTAATAAGGTTTATCCTTGCCGACTGAGGAGATCCCTGGTACTGAATGGCCGAGAGGAGAGGAGAGGGGAGGGGGGAGTTACGAGAGAGAGAGAGAGAGAGAGAAAGAGAGAGAGTGTGTATGAGAATTAAAAGTTATGTAAGCGCTGCGATTGACATAGGGTGGGCGTCAGGTCTGTTGTACATTCCACTTGAAAAACACTGATGGGAGAAAATGTGGTACTGACGGCAACGGGGCAAAGGGTCCCCAGCAAGCGGGGAAGGGGAGGAGGTGGGTCGGAGTAGGGGTGAGAAAGCTGGGGGCGTCTCTTCATACGAGGAATAGGGACTGCCAGATAAGGCTGTACATTCAGGTGTAATGAATGGCAATGGTGGTGATGTCACAGTGGCAACGTGAGGGTTTGGAGGAGGTGGTTGGCAGGAATGCTAGCCAGATGGCTGTCTTTGGGGAGGGGAGGTCAGCACTGCTGGGTGGTAGCAGTCAATCAAGCTGGCACCCATTGAGGGTGTGGGGTAGTGTGAGCTGCACCTGGTAAGTGGCACATAGGAGGTGTAGTCTAAACAGCCACTCAATGAGCCATGCCTTTATTTGGTGACCTGGGGTCATGACTAGTTGGCAGATGGGGTGGGCCACAAGCTAGTGGCCTAGTTGCATGACAGTCTTGTTGGCAGTATTTTTTGTATCCATGGCAAGGTTGTGGGCAGTTTAGAGCATAGCCCAAAGGCCCAAGGTAGCTGGTTGGTGGAGTTGGGGCTCCAAGGACCTTGCTTGTGTGGCAGATTTTATGTTGTGGCAGTTGGGGTGCAGGATGTAGTGTGCAAAGGACAGGGACCATTTGGGTCTAGTTTGTACTAGTAAACATACTGAGTGGAGAGGGTCTACCACCAGTGTATCGTAGGGTCAAGGCTGGTTGGTGGTAGAACCATACCTGTGGAGGAGCTGGGTGGTAGCCCTAGGAGGTGATCAGGGATGCCTCTTTAAATGGACTCCAGACACTGGGCTAGCTTGGTGTATGTGAAAATTGTGACCAGGCTAAATTCAGGTGAAGTGAATTTTTATTTATAGTGAATCTAAGGCAGGCAACCTATTGGTCATAATTTGCTATCTACAGGGAAACACCAAGCTGTATTCAAGGCAGGAGCACTCAAAGGAGCAATAAACCATAGCCCAATAGGCAATGGTGTTCCAAGGGGCCCAGGTCAGTAGTACTCAATTCCTGAACTGTGGCCCAAATGTCAGCACATGGCACCTCAATGTGTTAGTGTCAATACCCCAGTGGTTTAGCAACATGCCAAGGCACTAGAACAAATGGCTGTGTGGTAGAGGGCATTCTTGATGGAGAGGTTGTCAGAGTACTGCCCAGATCATGAGGTTGGGACAGCTGTGGAGCCTGTTGGTCTCCAGGGCAGCAAGGATCATGCTGCAGGTGGCCTAGGTATAACCACCCTTGATGCTGAAGGTCAGGATAACCCCCATGGATTATAGTGCGTGTAGTGCCATGCAGTGGAGCACCAGGATGGACTCCAGGGTTGAGTAACTGGGGTAGAAGCTGCATTGACCATAGTCTAAGCTGGCAAGGCTGACCTGTAGTGGGTCTAGGAGGACTTTTCCACATACTTTGTGTAGGACATTGGCCACCAAAGATGGGCCTATAGTTGGCTGCTGTGGTGATTGTGAACCACCACATTGGATTATCCCAGGGTAAAGTCCAAGTCTGCTATTTCAGAACCAAAAATTTTGTGATAGTAGAATAGCCTTGTGGTATGGTATTATACTTGGGCCTAATATCAGCACACTGCTGTCTCTATAAAAGGATGCCTGTTCTTGAACAACCCAGTAAAAACACAAGTACTCATTGATTTCTTCTTGATAATATTCACTGTGGCTTGTTAACCCTGACTCACCACCACTGTGGTGCTAAGCCCTGGCTGGAGGTACTTTAGTTGGACCGTATACAACAACAGTCTAGGTCCAATGGCAAAACAGGATGGAACAGGTTATTTTACTTGGTGCATTAATGTAAAGAGTATGGGACCACAACAGAATCCCAACTATGTGGAAAATAAATAAAGAAAATAATGGGCTTGCTAAAATAAAATCTTCAAAAATAACTGGAAAGCTCTTTCTTACCTGTGTGGGCTTGCTTTTATACTTGGGTGTGGGGGAAGGATCTACATCTCCCTGCATATTGTGCGTAACCTTAAACCTTAATCCTGCCTTTTCCCTAAAGGGGATTGGCAGTCATTTACGCCTTTTGGGTATTGACGTGCCCATTAGATGCCTTCAAGGGATAAAGGTGGTGTTGGCACCTGTTCCTGAATTTCCACCAGTGACTCACAATCCTCGCGGTATACCCATTGTTACCAGACATCAAGCGTGATTAAGTCTTACTGTTTATTCCTTTGATATATTGTTCATTTCTCCGCCATTACTATCCACCATTACCACATTGTTCTTTGTTTTCAACTAAACCTCAGGCGACCTATTTTGTCAAGTAACCTCTTTGCTCCTATATATAACGGACCACCATTTTGTTACTCTGAATAAAGTACACATGAATTCTCCATATAGTTTATTTTGCTTAAAACCTGATAATCTTGAAGTAGCCGACTAGTTCCTTAATTTTGATACATATTCTGCACTACTCCTCAATCCCAGTATAACAATCTGTTGCGCCTTGTTAATTAATGGAGTCAAGTTCAAATAATAAAGGGTTTTAAAAGGTATGGTTTTTTCAGGAAAAAGGTGTCAATTTATTACTAGGTGCAACATGAACAATATATATAACAAAGAATAGACTAGTGTTGGATGGTGGAGCCTACTGTCAATGGGGTCATCATCATGCTACCACCATTGGCAGTAGCTAGAGTGAGCAAGCTAAAAGAATACCCTTCCAGTGGCCACATCCGGTGGCCACCGGAGCTAACAAAGTATCCAAAACAAATGCACCAAGCTCAGGTACCCGGCTAATAGGGTAATAGCCCTGGCGTACAACAAATCACATGTAAAGTGGACCAATATCTGGGGTTGGTCCCACCTTCAAAAGAACCTCTGAGGCAAAGTGGAGAGTTTGAGAATACGCAGTTGGAGCGGCTGCATCCAAATCTGCAATCAGAAGTAAGATAGGTCAACTATTGATGGATAAAGCCTAACAATAAAGTCTATAATGTTATACCAACAAATGAGCTTAGGGAAACATTGGTACTAAACTTTACTAACAGAATAGCGCCAATGTATGGCACTATGGGATGAGATACAGGAAAAAGCTGCCGGGCCCTGTGCTGCATACTTGGGCCCGGCTTATATACTATGACTATAATAAATGATTTGTGCTAGTTGGTGGAGGGCCTGGTTGGCCCTCCGTCTCTTCCGGGCCTCTCCCAGAGGTTGCCCAGTCTCTTTTCTTTCTTTTCTTTTGCTTCTTGTGTAGGCGTGGCCTACTACAGCTCTTCAAAAAGAGAAGCTGTGCTTGGCTTCACACACATGTGAAGGCTACCTAGATATTAGACCCTAAGGTCAGATACTTCAGTAGCCTAATCACAATCTTAATAGGTGGGGGGAATGAGCTTCATTAAAGGTAGACATACTTGGGACAAGGGAAGTACAAATGAAACCAAGGGTAACTCAAAAGGGTTGCCTGGAGGCAAGGCAGGGGAAATGCTCCCAGAACATAGAGGAGCAGGTGCTCAGGGTATATATATGATAAGGTAAATACCCAAATGACAATGGCATTAATAAGGCCTGCAATTACTACCACTTAATCCCAGGTGGCAAGACAAAGGTTGCTGGGACAGAATAATGGTCTCTTGAGGACATGACCTCAAGAACAATAGGACAGGTTGTAGGATTAGTCAGCAACCGGTCTAGACAATAGGACAACCATCTAAATGTCTCTAGGAGGTCAGACTCATGACTATATGACCAAGGGCCATGTAACCTAAAATGCTACTGCCAGGGTAGGCCAAGGGTAACTAGTGAGGGAACCTATGCAGGATTTCCCATACCCTACAGTGGAATCTCCCATGCTATACAGGAGGGCCTCTATACATGGGTGGGTAGCAGTGGATACCTTGCAGATGCCATTCTCACAAGTGGCAAGGCTATTATACCAAAACAAGACATACTGGCGGGTATATCAAGTGGTAAAGAA
>JANBPT010000468.1:0-34583 GCA_027575765.1 Tieghemiomyces parasiticus | reverse complement strand
GGCAATGCTGGGGGCCGGGGCGACCTTGGAAGCGCGCTTGACGGGAGCCTGGAATGGGTTGATGGAGCCAAAGTGAAATTGTGGATTAGCGATCGAGTTTGGTGGATCGGCCTCATGGCGAGGAATTTGGTGCAGCGATGCTTAACCGTCTAGGATGCTGTATTACCGTCCGTCCATCCATCCATCCATCTATTTTTGTCCTATGGATGGCTCGGGAACGACGATATCCTCCCGTCCAAAGGTGTAAAATATGCTTACCATTTCGAATAGTGCGACAACGGTTGGGCGTTGTGTATAAAGGGGAAGGGAACAGACAGGGCGGCGATGAACCTGACAAGACGAAGAGGGGGAAATCACGAAGGCGCTGGGGGGTGAGTAGACTATATCCGTGATTGCGTGGATGGCGGGGGGGGGATGTCGGATCCTGGGGGGCTGGGTGGTGTAGGGAAGAGGTGGCCCAGGCCTAGAGAATAAAAAAAAAACAGCCCAATGAATAATTTTCACGAATAGCGGGGGATCTCTGCCCAGCCTGTCCTTCCTGATCGAGAAGTGTGCCGTGGAGGGATACTCATTGGCCCTACCCCCCAGCTTCAACAGCAAGTATTTCAGACAATATCACGTGATATTTGGGTACTGAACTCCGATGTGGATATTTGGTACGGAAATTTGTCTCGGTCCGGGTGCCCCAATTAATTGGACAAGTAGGGCCAGCTACCACAGCCAATGTTAGGCCAGGACCCTTAATGAGCTATGGAAGCAAGGTCTGCCCTAACTACCCGTCCACGCCTTGGCATCCTACACCCCTTTGATGTGGTGGTTTCGGCCCCCTGTGTATTGCCGAGGTGTGCCGATTGCTCTTTCGAGAACCTGGCGTGTGCCCTCGAATCCAGGTGACCGCTAACAGCGGCATTGCCCGCAGCAGCACTGACGTTGAGGGCCGGCAGTTGCAGGGCTGATTATGTAACCTGTCGGGGCATTATTTAAGGCTTCGTCGATTCAATCGTCGGGAGACGTTTCAGAAGTGCCACCATGTGCTTCTCACGCCGCCATCCTCCATTTGGAAGGTTATTGCTGGAGTTGACCGCAGCTGCTTCATTAACGAGGGAAGGCGGCAACTCGTATGAGAGCAGCCGAAGCATGCAGACCTCCACCTTGTCTCATTGGCCTGGAGATGACCCTGCACGACCTTGTGTGGGGGGGGGGGGGGAATATGAGGTCAGCAGTAGCTGTTCCCCTCGATCTACACGCTTCGTATTCTCCATTAAGGTGGTTTTTTTGGGAATCGGTGGGTGAAGAGGAACATGATATCCAGGTCCATCACTCTCGTACACGTATATTCCTAAAAGCCGGCCAGAACCTGACCTCCCGAGCCACCTACTTCCCCTCTTCGGATTTCAGTGGGCCTAGGTTTAGCACCCAGCGGTTATTCGCGTATACCTCCGGTCGCTTACTTAAACCGCACAGTGGGCCACCCACCTACTCGTGCGACACGCGCCTAGTCCCCTTTTTCAGCGCTTCTATATCAGTCCCCGCTCTTTTGCCCCTCACGTGTTCGTTTCCGACAACCTTCCCAACCGCCGTCAGCTCATTCGGTCGTTCTAGACCCCGCATCGGGTATGGCGCATGCGGAATCCCCTATTGCCAGCCGGTCCCTGGAGCCCCTGGCCACTCAACAACGTCCGCGCCCCGCAGGGTCACCGGCGTCGGCACCGGTCGGTACAAGCGACTCCTTCTACCAGTCGCACTGGGAGGCCCAGGCCGCCCGGGACCGTGATATGCCCTCTAGCGACAGTTCCTCGGGACAAAGTAGTGGTTGGTGGCCCCGTCGGTCCCTGTTCGCGTCACTCCCCAAGCGGAGCTGGCTCAATTACGATATCGAGTCTTCGCGGGTCGGCCGGGTCCTTTCCCTGAGCGATATGGTCCTCACCCTCCTCCAGTGCACCCTGTTCATTTACGCAACCACCGTGACGGACGTGGACGGGCACCCGCTCCCGTTGCCCTTATTCTGCCTGTACGCCGAGATTGGTCTGGCCCTAGGTCTCCTCACCGTGACGGGTCTGCGCGAAGTGTCGTGGTCACGGTGGTGGTTCCCCAAGTACCTCATCGCCCTGCTCTGCGATACCATCCCGCCACTGGTGGCCAGTATGCTGGCTCTGACCAGCCCCGGCCAGCGCTACACCTACCTCAGCGCCGGGGCGCTGGTGCTCCTTTATCCGGTCCGGTTCTACCGCGTTTCCTTGAGCGCCGAACGTGCCCTGGCCCCCGGCCGCGCCCAGATTGTGGTTGTGCCTTCCTTTGAGCGTGAGGTCATTCTCCTTGCGGTGGCCATCCTTAGCACGATTATGACGCTTGCTGCGGCCACCCACGTAATTTTCCACTGGCAGGGTTACCTGGCCCCCGGTGAAGAGTTCACCTTCTTTGACGCCTTCTTTTTCAGTGCCACTTGCATCACCTCAGGCCCCGACGAGGGTGTCGTGCCCAACTCGTGGATTACCCGCGTCATGATTCTTCTGACGCTCACCATTGCGGCCGTGTTTCTGCCCAGTCGCATCAACAACCTGACCGGTCTTCTGGACCAACGCAGCAGTGACAGCCAGTACGAAAACTCGGACGTGCCCCACTCATCCCTCATTGTGGTGACCGGCGCGCTCTACAGCCACGTGGTTAAAACTTATCTTTGGGAGTTCTTTAACCGCGACCACGGTAACGCCATCAAGGAGATTTCGGTACTCTTGGTCAGCGACATGGACGTAAGCAGTGATCTACGTGACCTGCTACGCGACCCAGTCTTCGCTCGGAATGTCCGTTACGTCCGCGGAGACCCCACTAGTTCCTCTCTATACCGAACCCTGCAGCTTGAGTCGGCCGCCGCCATCTATGTGCTCAATGACGTCCTGGGCCCCACCACCCCCTACCAAAAGGACGCCCGTGTCATCCGCATTACCCTGGCCATTAACTCGTACCTCAATCAACGCAACCCCTCGCGTGCCCCGCGCATGTATGCCCAGACCCTCAGTCCCGACTCTCAGTACTACCTCCGGGGCTGGCGCCGGTGCACTCCGCAAATCATGTGTATCGACGAGTTCCGGATGGGTCTCCTTGCGCAAAATTGTACCACACCGGGGTTCTCCACGCTCCTATACCTCCTGTCCCGGTCGGTGAACCATGAGGTAGTGCGTTACGTCAAACGTTGCGTCGCCCGCACCGTCCCCGACTCCCCTTTGGAATGGATGCACATGTATCTCGACGGGGTCCAGCAGGAAATTTACCAGGTGGTACTGCCGCCGGGTTGCCACGGTCGGCCCTACTCTGCGGTGATGACCTCGCTCTACACTGGTCTGGGCGTGGTCCTCATCGGCTTGGTACCCCATACTGAGGCTAGTGCAGTAAACCGACCCGACCCGCGGGCCCAGGTCGAGGGGCCGAGCTCTCAGGTGTACCTGGCTCCCTTCCAACGGAAAATCCAGAAGGGTGATGTCGGGTTCGTCTTGGCCCCCAGCCAGCATGTGGCGCACAAGGTAGAGACCGGTGAGGGGTGGGACCCCGCCGGTCCCTCCATGGCTGTGCTCGCCGCCATCGATCTGATGACCCCTCGCCTCAGCACCCGCGTACACTTTACGCCGGGTTATCACCAGGAAGGGCCATCCGAAACGGCACCGCTGCTCATCGACCACGACCCTCCGACAGATCCAGCCGGTGGTGACCCGGCCGCCGTGCCATTCGATCCGACCCAGCTTCGTTTCAACCCCATCCACCGGACCGAAAGCGCTGATAGCAACCCGTCCAGCGCCACGGGCTCGTTAGGCCAAGAGTCCGATCCGCGCGACGGACCCCCCGTGGTCATTTCTCGGCAGCACCGCAAACTCCGCCGGTCGCTTAGCCTGGCCAGCGTCGCCGTGCAGCGTCGGATGGAGGTCCAGCCGGTGACCCGGGCATTGAACAGCCCGACCATTCACCACCCAACGTGTCACAACCTTCGAGGCCACATCATCATCACGGACTGCAGCGACCAGTTCCCACGTAATGTCGAGTACCTCGTCGAAAGTGTCCGTACCGCCCACACTAACCGTGGGCTCGCCGCACCTACTATGGTCCTCCTCACGCCTGCCGAGCCACGGCTCCTCCAGCGTCAGTGGTTTGATGTCCGTGGCGATGTTCGCCTGGTGGCCGGTACCTCCCTCTCCGAAGCGGACCTTAAATGTGTGCGGATTGGGGAAGCACGGGCCGCCATCACCCTCAACACCATAACCTTACCGACCGGTTACGACGATGAACTTTCCGGCGCAATCGACGACCTCCCACTCATGGCCAAGATGGCCCAGCGTCACTGCGGCCCGCGTTCCCTCATGACCTTCCTCGAGACCACCCTGGCCGGTTGCTCCCAATTAGCCCCCAACGAGTTTGTCCCCGACGTCGAGAATCAGGACATGCAGGATATGACCTGTCAGGCCTTCCTATCAGGATCCATTGTCCTACCGTCCCTCTTCAATTCAATCCTGGCCATGACCTTTTTTAACCAGCACTACCTCGACCTTTTTAAACAGCTCCTTCTGACGTACGACTCGCCCGGGCGTCAAACGCCGTCGCCGTTGCTCGAACGGTTTGACCAACGCCACGGGTCCGACAGTTGGATGGGCGACGAGGATACAGCGTCCATGGTGTTCCAGGAGGACATACCGGCCATTTCACTCCATAACGCTGACGGATCCCCCGATGGGACGGATTCGGGTTATGCGAACGATATGGACGTCGAGCCCGATCAGACGGCCGGACCGACCCGGCCAGACACCCCTGATCGATTGCTACCACCAAACCCAACGGGCTCCCTGCCAAACTTAGCGACATTCTCGGTGGGTGCTGGCCACAATGATAGGGCTGATAATCCCGTGCTCGAGTCGGCCGTGCCAGGGGCGGCGTTTTCGCCATCAAATCCTGACTTCGCGGCCAGTCCGCATCTCAAACCTGCGCCTCTCCTTCAGCGCGCGTCTACCACCTCAAGTCACGACAGTAGCGATAGTGATATCGGTGGAGGAGGCACTGACGACCGGTGGGACGACGAATCCAGCGCGGGATCGGATACTTCGTCCGATCACTGTGCCCAAGTCCTCCTAGTGAAGAACGTGTATGGCCTGGCCACTTACGGTGCCCTCGTGGGACACCTCGCCCACGAGTACGAAGCTGTCGCTTTGGGTCTGTATCGTAAAGTCCACGGCGTGACCTCATCTTACCGTTGTGTCATGGTTAACCCCAGCCCCGAGAGCGGGTTACATGCGTCAGACCAGATCTACGTTATTACCGCGACTGATCCCCAGCGGTTCACCATCAAACACTGGCGTAGCTAATTAGTCAGGAGGCGCCATCAGATTAACCCCTTTTCTTTTGGTTGTGACTTCTCAACGTTCCCCTACCTATAATTAACCTTCCTATTTTAAGACGTTCAATATAACGGCCTGGTTCATTTCACTACATCACGGAGGCTACCCGATAACCATATCCAACATGGTACATAAAGTTGAGGGAGGAGCCTGCCCTCTTTCTCTCTCGCTCAATCCAGGGCAGCGGGCTTAATGGGGTAAATCTCAAAACTGCCCCACACGTTGGACTTGGTGTATGCGTCAGCCGCCAATATTTCACGGACCTGGGCCTCGTTCTCAGCACGGACCACCAGCGTACTCCCAACCATCGTGGCGTTCGGGTCGGTATCCGAATCGACCATGGCCCCGGCCCATACCACCGTCCCGGCGGCTTTCAGCTGGCGGGCATTGGCCAAGTGGTTTGCGCGTGCGGCTTGGCGACGTTGCGGGGCTTCGGCGTCGGTGTGGTCTTTAGCGATGACCACGTAGTGCTGGAGGTTAGCCATGGGGGAGGTTGAGGACCAGCGGTGATGGCGATAGAGATTGGTCGTATTGAGGAATGAGGAGGAGAGAGCGGTAGTACAGAAGTGAGTCGTTGAAGACCAATGGAAAGGCTGCAAAAGGCGAAGTAGAGTCATGAAGAATGACGAGGGGATGATTGCGGTGGAGGTAAGGTTGGTGGTCGGAAGAAAAACTGAATCAAGGGGTGACGACACCGCGGCGAGCCGCCTGGCGCCAGGTAAGGGGGGCCAGCCGAGGTTAGACACCCCATCTAGTAACTGTGCCAGTTAACGAAAGGAGACGCGACAAGTCACAATGTCATAAGTATCGAGTGCGCTTGAGACTTCATTGAGGGGGCGGGGTGGCCATCGAGCGCAACGGGATTAATATTCCCAGGGTCGCCTTGGACCAAAAATATGGAAAAGGCAATCTCAAGTCTTTATTGAGAAAGACCAGTAAAATGGACCAATCCTTATCATCTTTAGGCCAGCAGCACTCGACCAGGTCTTCAGTCGTCCTCATCGTCGGTATCGATCGTCAACTCATTCGGATTGTTTGGGACAGCTGCCATCGTATCACCACCGCTCTTCGGCTCCGCCCCGCCAGACGCGGAGGACGTGGCAGCCATAAACGGTTGGGCGGAGGCCGCGGCGGATAAGGCGGCGGCGCCATTGGGCTGGGCAGCTTTCGCCTGCTGGGCGGCACTAATTTTAGCAGCGACGAAACTGGCCTCGGTATTAAATTTGGCCTGAACGCTCCGCTTGATACGCAGCATCTCCTTGAATGTATCCTCGTTACCGTGCTTAACCTCAAAGTCATGCCACGCGGCCCACAGACTCCCCCCGCTCTTGCCCTGGGTAACCCGAGGATCACAGAACTGGGCGGTGTATGCGAAGAGCGCACGGGCACGATCAATCTCGCCCAGCTGGAGCTCGACGGCAGCGTACTGTCGGCCAAGGTCACGCACGAGGGCGTCTGGCAGAGTCTCGAGCGCACGTTCGTAAATCTCGCGGGTGGCGACGATTCCGAACAGGGCGGTCGTGCGCGCGATGTAGTACTCGTACATCGCCAGGCGGTCCGCGTCACCCACGGCGCGGGTCGCCCGGTCGTAGATGCGCATGGCGTGGCGCGCCGACCCGTGGTCCTCTTCCAGGCGCCCGTAAAGCAAGTAGAGCGGCTTAGCGTACTCCGGGGGACACCCTGTCACGGCCTGTTCGAACAAGTCGCGGGTTCGTTCCAGTTTGGTCCCACCGTATCGCGCCACGAAGGCCGTCAGATACAAGTTCCACAGTTCGAAGGCCACGGGATACCCAAACTGGTCGATGCCGCGCTCGTAGACCTTGAAGCTCTCCTCAAAGTACTGTCGCTCACGGAGTAGGGCCGCGTAATTGACAATGATTTGCGGGGTGGCGATGCGGAGGTGAATGATTTGGTCGTATACCGCCCGCGTAGCGTCCAACGTCCCAGTGCTCTCCTCGAGGTCGGCGTAAAATGACCAGAGCCGTAGGGATTTGAATACACGCTGTAGCACCGGTAGAGACTCGTCGTGGAAGTTGACCTTCTGCCACTGCGGCGGAGGCGCCGTGGCGCGGCCGAGGAGTGCCCGGGCGGCCGCAAAGTTCCGATGGCGCACCTCCATCTCACCATAGGCACACCAGACCTCGGCCAGGTCGTTGACGTGTTTGTAATCGACGCGGACGGCCTTGTCGAACACGGCACGGGCCCCTGAAAGGTCGCCGCGGTCTTCGAGGTACCGCGCAAACCGGATCCACAGCTGGTGGAATTTTCCCACCGCTTTCTTGGGGTGCACTGCGGCCGCAGCCTCGGTGTAAGTCGCCACCACACGGTCGGGCCGGTCCAGGTCGGCCCACAGCTGGGCGCGGTTCTCCCACTCCAGCACGTTGTGCGGGTTCTGCCGGAGTAGCACGTCGTTGACGAGGAACGGCCGTCGGTCCATCAAGTCTTCGAACCGGGCCAGCTGAAGGTCGAGCGCCAGGTCCGACGGTTGCTGATCGTCGGCCGTGGGGGCCCGGCCAGCGGCGGCGCGGATCCGCGAGGCGATGAGGGACTCCTGGAACTCGGCGTAGGCATCAAAAACCTGGGTGAAATCTCGTACCGTCATCAAGCTACGGACACCCTCCTCGTACACATCCCGGGCCTTCTCAAACTGGCCTAACAGGATCCAGTATTGCGCAAGGGCGTTCCAGAGCCGACCGGCCTGGTCGGTGAACCGGCTGATTCCAGACTTGATGATGAGGTCGGCGCGGACCGACTGGATATCCTGGGGTTGATCGCACATAAGGTCGCACAGCTGAGTCCACAGCTCATAGCGGGTCCGGCCTCGGCGTGACACGAACTGGTTATTGTCGATGAGGGTCACTAGTTGAACGGCTGCCGCATCATACCGGCCCAGTTCGAGCAGCAAGTCAATGTAGTCCTCGGTGGCACTGGGTTCTAGCTTGACGTAGCGACGGTATGCCCGCAGGGCTGTCTCGCCGCCAATCCTCCGGGAAAACTTGACGTAGGCCGGCCACACGCGGTCGTGCTGGGTGACGGGCAGGGCCCGCAGTGCACGGTCGAACGTGCGGCGGGCCAAGGTGACGCGCGGCTGTTTAGCCAGGAACTGGGTGTAGTCGAGCCAGATGCAAGGCATCTTGTGGAGCAGGATGAGCGCACGTTCAAAACAGAAATTGGCCCGACGGTAATGTTCGGCGTACACCACAGGATTGCGGCCGCGTAGGAGGGAGGTGCGCAGGTCGAGGTAGGCCTTCCAGAGTTTGTACGAACCTGGCAGATCCTGGACCGCCCGCTCGAAGAGAAACACGCGGTGCGCCGGGGGCGCTGTGGCCTTGTGGTCCAGATACCGCCACCAGCAGCGTAGGTTGTATGGATTCTGCTGTACATCCTGTTCGAAGGCCAGGTCCTCATCGGGTACTTCGACTGAGGCGAAATTGAGGACCGCATCGAGGGCGACGCGATCAGCCTGAACGTCAGTCGGCATGGCAGGGGGGAGAAATCAGACAAGATAAAAGCGGAGGCAGAAATAAGGAGATTAAGAGCCACTTGTCACGGATGTGGAAAAAGGTTGAAAGTGGTGCATTCCTGGAACGAGTGCATGGGTACTTTCAAATACTGAGCCCCTCCCCCACATTTAGGGATTAGAGATTTGCCTTGCACATTCGCGTCGCGTTTAGGGCGGCCTATTAGGGGCAATCCGAACCCATCATTGCGACCTGCTCATTGGGATGCCGATACAAGTATTGAAGTTTCAAAACAGCTTTACTATGGCCAGTGGCTCTCAAAAATTGCGTCTTTCTATTTGGGCTGTTAGACAGGCCTAGTTTATCAACGTGGCGGATCAGTCCTTGGCATTGCTGGTTTGGATCCTACAATGCATCGATTCCCAACTGGGCGCAACGTGCCTGAGTAGGTATTGTAATAAATTAGGAATACCATTCCTAGCGGCTGGCAAGTAAAGCTTGCATCAGGTCAAGATACCCGCGGTGACGGTGCCCATCATTTAGCCATTTATCTCGGCCGAAGCCTCTGAGAAACCAGTTGCCAAGTCTGTCTGCTTGCGATGGTAGACCAGAATGAGATTTTAGGCAGCCCAGCAGCTAATCAGGCATCGATACTTCCAAGTGCAACGCAGGGCGCCATAGATAGTGATTGGGGAATGACAACCGGTCAAGGCTAGCAGACTGTTGTTTGGTGGAAAATTCTCCTTCCCGTAAGATTTAGGCCTTTTTCCTGTCAGTCTGACCAAGGTTTCCCGATGGGGGAGGTATGTACCAAAGGGCACACTCTTAACAGACATGGCCTGCATAGAGGTAGGTTCGCCGTATTGTGACTACATATCATCACTAAATGTAAAGCAGGTTGCCCTTGGGTGTAACTAGACTGACGAACCCCTGTGATTGCAGATACGGCAAGCCATCTCAAGTACTCGTTGTGACAACATGGCCGCTCTTTGATACACAGCCGGCCTATTTTCCATTTTCCATAAGTGACTACACTAAGGTTTCAACCCAGACCTAGTCTATACAGTCAGATGAGCCGTGTCAATTCTCACCTCGTGCATGCATTTGCTGGCCAACAAGCTCAGGGACTATCAATCAAATATATGCGTATTCACTGGTGGACTGTAAATTGTCAAAATATAATCATTCGGAGGTGCAAAGGCATGTTTCTAAAAAGATAGACATATATTATAATACTCGAATGTGCCCTGCAGCGTATATTCAGATGCCCAGCGACCTACTTTGACGACTGGAAGTGAGTCAGAGGTCCAGGTACCATTTCCAGCTTCGCCCGGATGCTTGTCCGTGGTAATAACGGTCTATTTTTACGTAATCTGGATCATTGTTCTTCATAAGCGACTTGGGCGGAGCCATTGTTTCACGGCGGAAGCGGATAAGGACGTGGTGTTGGGCGGGTAAAAATGTGTATAGCCTGTAAGGAACATGGTAAGTCAGGAAGGCGCGGGAGGGCAATGCAGGGGTTTCAGGATGACCAAAGTGTCGTACATAAAGGCAATGTGCACGGAGGAAATATTTATTACGACAGGTGACCTGACCAAGCGTCCTAATTTTAACAGTCCACGGTCCTTTGGCAGTCGTCCTCCTTACAAGGACTCACCATCAGCACCCAGGGACAGATTGCTTTCACACAATCCAAATTCGAATCACCGCCGGTTGCTTGGAAAAAATGACACATATCCAACAGGCCATTAGATTACCACACTCAATTTAGTTGTATTTCTTAGACACTTTTAATCGTTGCTAGCATTCCTTGGACTATCTATAGTCACTTCAAATACCCACCAGGGGCATCAATTCAGTAAATGAAACGGCCATTGTCGCCCAAGTGCGGAGTATTCAGTAACCAGCTTCATAGTAGGTCGGAGATTTTAACCCTGTCACGCCTATCGAACTTAGAGGACAATGCGACCCGGATTGGACTGGCTAGCCATGGTCAGATGTCACCCCTTTTCAGCACAGACGGATTCAGAATTCGCCATGGCAATAAGGTGAAGGTGCATCCGCATCACCCAAGCATGCCAGTTAAAATTAACTTGGCTAGGTTGCCTTTCTGCGTTCGGTGCAGCCGCCGGCCGTCGAAACTAGCAGGGATCCCGAAATGTCCCCAGTGCGAAGGGAACCAACCGCCCCCGGCTTCCCCTCTACGACAGAGCGGTGCCGACAGCTAAGGTGGACGCCATGGGCGTGGCCGGGTCATATAAAAGGTCGACCGTTCACCCTGGGTTTAGATCAGTATCCCAACGCCATTCACCCGCACCACCAGCTACCAGACCCTTTCCCGCCCCCCTATCCTCCCAGCCCACCATCCTTCACACCTACTCCGTCCACCATGAAGTTCACCGCCACCGCCCTCGCCCTCGTCGCCGGTTTCCTGGTCACCACAGCCGTGGCTCTCCCCGAGGATGATGCCTCCACCCTTGCGAAGCCCAAGCCCAAGACCTGCACCCAGGGACACATGGCCTGCGGTGGTACTTACCCCCAAGGGTTCACCGTCTGTGACTGGGGCAATCTCGTCAGCTTCGCTTGCGCCCCCGGGACCAAGTGCTACCCGAACGGCAACTACATCATCTGTAACTATTAAGTTAACCCGTTCGTTGCTGTGTTTCACTTGCTTGGCTGTGCCAGGGTCGCCTGCATCTAAGTAGGCTCGCCATCAGTGCCCTTGTGAATATACAGTCATTCTTTACAGATGACCCATAAAGTTTCCTGCAAATTGATTATAGCGATAAGTTAGTCCAAGTATCCCCCTTATCAACGTTTCCTGTTCGGCAAGCCCGGAGTATTCATTGATCTTTGGTTTTCTTAAATACTATTGAGTTGGAAACTTAAGGGCCCTGATTCTCAGGCAACTACTGTGGCCTCCATTGTGATAAACGTGCTCTTTAGGTACTGCCTGACGATTGTTAATAGATGAAGGTCGCCAGGATCCAGGTTGGGGATATAGGGCGTTAGTTAGCAAGGTTTCTGAAGCGGTACTATAGGTCTGAGTGAAAAACCCGACTTGTCACTGAGAGTGACCTCATTGCCATCGTGCACCTGGGAGCTGCTCTGCTGTGTTACACCGTCAGCCGGGCCCGGCACCATGTATTTCTGCACGGGTTACACCTGCTGATTGGTAGTTAAATTGGTGCCCTGGGATCAATTGTTACCATATGACAGGTCACTCATAGTGAGGAAGCCTTCTACTAAAACCTGAGAGCCTTTGCGGTCCCGGCGATCTTGGGCTAGTACTGAGTAATCTTCGAAGCTCCTCGCCAACAAAGGAGGTTGACGGGCAGGCTGTAAATGATCACCAGAGTTGCGTACCTGGTGATGATGACTTGCAAACATAGGTCTCAATGAAGTATAATGTAAAGTAGGCAATATGACATCCCCAATGCTGGTTACTAATGAGATAATTGGAGGCAGAATAATCAGTAAAGCCCCATTCCCAGGGAATAGAGAAAAACTGATGATTGAGGTAGGTAGAAAGCCGAAGGTGATCGGAAAGCTAATTATAATATACGAAAGCGATACATTTATTAAGGTATTCCGTTGCCGGCTAATATAGCCGGTGGGGGTTGCGAATCGCTGGTTGAGTTGTTGTCAGAGGTCGTGCAAATGAGAAGTGCGGATAAAATTTGCTCGGGTTGTAAGGTAAGTATGAATCCAAGTAGTTGAAACATAGGTGAGTGGCGGAGGTAGGCATGAGGTGGTCTATAATGACTCACTGAATTCATATCAACTCCTGACTTTGGCCGTTGAGCCCCGCAGATCACCCGGTCTGATGGACCTAGGTAGACCACGACTCTCAACCGAGGACATGGAAAAGGAATCGAGGACGACCCGGGCCAAATCAACCCTTAGTATTCGTTCATTTTATTATTCTGCTTTACTCTGTCTTCACGGTTTCCCGTGCCCTTCCATACCACCCATTTTTTTAGCTCTTTAACTTGCAACCTTTTGACCCTGTCGGCCTCCCCATTTCGTGAGAGCGTCTTCAATAAAGCTCCACCTAACATAGATGAGTAAGGGTAAGATTTTACCGAGGGTAGCCAGGCGAAGATGAACTGGTGGCTTGCCGCCATACTAGCTAAGCGGTGGTGCTCTGGGGTGTGAGGTGATTGGGTGCCTGCCGCGAGGAGCTCCTTGGTTACCACGCTAGTGTCACTCGCGTCGAAACGGTCAGTAATGGAGGTTGTGTCCGATGTCGTCGGAGAGTGGACTCGCTAGCTGCATGGCCAGCCGGACACCTTCCCTCACCGTTTCCTCTGGCTTTGTAGTAAACTCTACGCACCAACTCGGTCCTAGGCCCCCATTCGTCATCAGTTAAACTTCCGTCAGTGTCTTCTATACTTATAATTAAAAACACAGGATCAGATAATTATCACTCTGATTGCACATGGCGGGTAATTGTTCATAAATCCGTTAAACATTACAGTCATATATATATATAAATTCAACCCATTAGATAGTACAAGTTTTCAAGACTGTTTTCAACTATCTTTGAAAAGTACAAATAAAAAAATTAAGAAACGTCGCCGCTGCTTTCTAGGCAACCCGTGGTCGCACCCGGTAATACAGCAAGCTAGTCCTCCCACGACCACCCGTTCTAGTCTGCTTTGGAAAAGAAATCATCGAGGTCTTGAAGGTATGGCGCGAGCTCGTCCAGTTCGTCCAACTCACGTTTCAACGCGGCGAGTTCGCCGGCGGGCAATGGTGGGAGCGGGACGCTGTGGCAGGTATCTTCCGAGGCAGCATTGAAGGGCGGAGCACGACGACCGTCACTGCCGGGACTACTGATATGGCGGTAGTGCCCCGGGCCAGAATCCTGATCGTTCGGATGCGGTTCACGCTCGTGGGCCTCGCGGCCTAGCACGTTGGTCTGGTCGCTAGAGGTGATCACACTGGTCGTGGGCGTCGGTGTCCTCGACTCGAGGGCATCCGAGGGATTCCGTGTATGATAGTAGTTAAGATTGGCCAGGGAATGGCTCAGAGGTGGGCGAAGGTCTGGAGAGGACGAATTGCCTAAGGGGTCGTCCAGGAGATAGGGTCGGGGGCCATGGTCTTCCGGATAGTCTGGGTCGTAAGCACTGCTGCTGTCACTATCCAGCTGCTGGGTGTGCAGGCTGGAATGACCACGGTGCGATGGCAGGACGGTATGATTACCCTCCCCCTGGCCGACCGCGGATGTTGGTTGGCCGGTTACCTGCGGAGTCGAGGCCCGACGGATATTACGGGCAACCATGAGCTGCTGGGCGGCCACAGTCTTGACGAGGTTGCACAATTGGTGACGGGTTTTTGGCCGGGAGACGGCCGAATTGAATCCGTACCACGTAAACGTCTTCACGTTACCAAGCGGGACGGTCTGACCAGCCAAAGGGGGGGAGGTCAGGAGGACACCACCCCCGCCACTGTACTTGTCGGCGCCGGCGCCCGTAGGACGGTAGGCACGGAGGACCAGACAGTCTAAGATACGGCTCACCTGGGCTTCGAATGGGGTGGCCATCAGGTTGAGCAGGATATTGACGGTGGGCAGAGTGTCATCACGGTCAAACAAGCCCGCGGCATTACTACGGTACTGAGCGACGAACGTGTCCAAGGTCTGTAGTATGATCTCCTGGTGGCTGGCGGGAGCCTCCGGAAGCTGAAACAGCAGTAAGAACATGGCATCGGTGATAAAGGATGTGAAGTGATGGCCCACCAGGCGCACCACCTCCTTGATAAAGTGACCAACATTGTAGAAGCCTTGGGCCTTGTAGCGCCCAAACAGCTCGCGTAGGGCCTCACGTGCGTCCACGTCGTGGACCACGTCAGGTACCACCGCCGACACCAGGTCCATCAACAGGGCCGCCTCGCCGTCCATTTGGCGCCGTTCGACGTGCAGGCAGAGGAGCGGGAAATGGGCCAGTAGGAGCAGGGCCACCGCTTCCTCGGTGATCCCCACCAGGGGGTCTGAGGCCAGCGAGATAAGCTGGGTTAGCAGCTTCTGGCAACGTACGCGCTGGCGGGCGAAGCGGTAGCCGCGGATCAACAGCCAGAAGATGCCGGGGAATTTGCCGCCCCACTTCTTGGGATACTGTCGCATAATCATCGGGCGCAAGGCCGGCTGGGCTGGAATACCGGGCGAGTGAGCTGACAATGGCGGCGGCGCGGCCAGGGTGGCGATGGGCAGGCCCATTTGGGCCTGCAAATGCAGCGGGAGGTCGCAGAGCAGGTGATCAGTGCGGTGGATCGAGGGAAACCGCCAGCCAGGCAGCTGGAGGATGAGTTCCAGCATGGCCAGCCCTTGCTCGTACTCAACCTCCAAGTGGGAAAAGAGGCAAACTGACGCGGTCCAGAATAGGACCGGGGCCAGAGCCTCGTGGGTGGTGTTGAGGTCGAGCGGCGCAGGGTCCTCACCGTCCAAGGAGTGCTGGTCGACCAGCGACGCTAATGGGTCCGTCTCGACCTCCACGTCGGTCTCGGACTCCTGGTCGACCAGACCACCATTCTCCCGCAGTGCGCCCTCGGGTCGAATCGACCGGAGCACCTTGCGGAATATGCTCAGAATGCTCACCGAAAACTCCTGGATATTGGCCTGGTCATCGGCAATGGTGTTGGACAGTCGGTTGATCATCTCAACGCACATGCCCAAGGTGACACGCGGCATAATGGCACTGAAGATGCGGAACGACGCACAAGCCACGTTGCGCACGGGGCACTGGGTGCCCCACTGCAGAGCCACCGTACCCCAGGCGTGGCGCAGAGAGCAGACTGGCAGCATCTCTTCACAAGAGAACACTTCGACAAGCTGGCGCACGAACCGGGTGAGTTCGCCGAGGGGCAGTCCGTGTTCGCGCTTATTGGCCTCGGCGGTAGCCAGCTGGCCAAGGAGGGTGTCAACGGTCTCCAGCGGCTGGTGGTGGTCGAGCACGGTGAACCGGATGAAGTTGGCCAGCATCACGCAGACGAGCGGGGACACGCGCGCGTAGCCGTAGTCGATGTGTACAGTCATGGCGTGTAGGAGGAGCGGCACGTATGGCTTGAGCAGGCTGCCTACCTCGGAGGGTAGCTCCACTAGCAGGACCAGGGCAATCTGGCCGGGCGAGAAGACAGGGCCGTCTTCATAGGTCGGATAGTCGGCGTCGAACAGGGCCTGGGCGCGGCACGGGGTGGCAGCGGCGACCGCAGTCTCGGCGGAGGGGGACCGGTCTCCCTGGATGTTTTCCACCGAGTTGACCAGAGTGTCGGAGTAATCGGCGCGCAGGCTGGGCACCATGAGATCCGGGGTGATGTAGCCGACAATGGTGTGCAGGAGGTGGGTGTTGATGGTCGTGCGGGCCAAAAAGACCATCACCTTCTTGATGTACTCGAGGAGGGTGGGGTTACGCTTACTTAGGGCCAGGTTGATCAAGAAGCCGACGATGAGGTCGCAATTGCTAGAATTGTCCTTGAAGACCAGAGCCGACCACAACTGTTCAATCTCGAGTAGGTGGCGCTTGCTCAGGGTGAGTGTCAGGTGGAACAGGCTGAGCAGATGGCAGTGGCCCGGTTCCATGATGCGCCCAGCGTCACGGTCAAGGATCAGGTCCACGTTGCAGAACCAAGGTCGTAAGAACCGCAGCATCTCACGTTGGCCCTGCTCGCTCACCCCGTCCAGGTGACCAAACACTTCGGAAATGATGTCGTTGGTCAAGACCGGGTGGTGCTCAGACATGGTAGCAGACAGGCCCACCTGGGCGTGACGGTAGAGCGTGGCCAGGGGGGAGAAGGCAGCCGATTCGAAATATTCGTAACAGCGATCGAGGAAAAAACGGCGTTCGATGGCCTGAAGGAGCCGGAAGGCGGCGTGGCGAATCCCCGGGCTTAAGTCGCCGAGCTTGAGCAGGGCCAGGGGTAGAACGACATGCGAGGCGTACGGGTACTCAGGGTCCCCGGCCAAGGTCTTCTTGAGCGCCATAAAGTAGCCCCGAGTGCAGGGCCGAGCCGGGTCGCCGTGGTAGCACAGACGCACCACCTCGCGCAGGACCAGCGGGTGGTCCTTGTTAAAGGCCAGGAGCCACTCTACCGAATGCTTCGCAATGCGGTGCACTCGGCGGTCCGGACTGTCAAACACCGCCTCCACCCATCCAAAGAGCTGTTCCAGATTGAAGGACTGACCAGCCTTGACGGCGGCAGGTCGCACGACTGGGCCGCGGCAGAGGGTAGCCATGGCACGCAGGGCGGCCCCCTCCAGCGCCGTGCGCTCGTCCTCCATCAGAGAGGCCATGACGCCGCGCTCCAAGACGTCGTGGTACTTATCCAAGACGTGACCTATCATGGCCGCCTCACGCTCACGCGTGGCCTCGCTGTGCTGGCCGAATCCACCCCAGGTCTCGAACAGGCGGAACAGCGACACACGCATTTTAAATGGAAACGGATCTCCCGGGTCTCGGCGGTGCGAGAGGTGATAGTACAAGACGTCGACGAGACCGCAGAACTGGATGCGTAGGTTCTGGTAGTCCCATGCGGTCTGGGTGCCAGTGTCCGTGAGGAAGTTGCGTATCTCGCGGACGAATGTAACGAGGGTGTTCAAATGGTCCGTGTCTGCCAGGAGAGACGAGGTGCGGAGGTAGCGTGCGGTCAGGCGGAACAGGTGGACCAGGCATTCCCGTGTCCGGTCCATTTTGCGGTCGCGCTTGAGGGTAGAGTAGGCCTTGTGCGCCGACTTGAGCAAGGCCACTTCCAGGAGAGAGGACACCGTGGGGTGCAGAGCAGTGAACAGGGCCATGTAGGAGGACCCATGGATGCGACCCAGCCCGCGCACGACGGCGCTCCGTACGATGGGGTTTTCGGCTGTGAAGAAGGGTGTCGTGAGCTGCACCAGGTCGGCGGTGGTCAGGACCTGTCGCATATTTTTGGCCAGCGGCCGGCTGAAAACAGAGTCTACCCGGCCAGCCCCGGCCCCGACCTCGCGTTCTAGGTCGGGGGTGAGAGTGGTGCTGATGAATTCGAGGTAGAAGCGCCACTGGTCTACTAGTTCGGCGTCAAAGGCTCCGGCGCGGACCGCGGTCCGGTGGGCGGCGAACCCCAGTACGGGGATCTTGGACGGGATCTCCGAGTAATGCACCACCAGGCTGTACATCTGATGGAAGTGGCGGCAAACCACGTCCCGGGCCAGAACCACGGTGGCCGGAGCGATTGCGTAGGCACGCTGTACGACGCTGGAGAAGTACTCTTCCCACAGCGCCCGGTGCGTCGGGTGTGGGCTGCGGGCCAGGTCGAAAAGGGCGATATGACGGACTCTCGCCGTGAGAGAACCAAGTGCGCCTTCAGCGACAGCCGTGGCCTCGGGGACCGCTGACCCCTGCGCGACGGCCCCGACGCCGGGCTGCAGGAGAACGTACGGGTCAGGTTTGGAGGCGATGAAGTCGAGCAGATCGCGGTTGGGGCCCAGGCCGAGGTCAACCGGAGCCGGGTATTCGTCCGGATTGGGCGGCACGACGGCGGTGACTGGCGGAAGTTCGCTCCCCACGCTACTCTCGCTGCGGGTTCGGGTGTGGTTGGCGGCGAGGAGAGCTGCGGATCCTGATTGGTGGTGGACGGAGGCCGCCGTGGCGGTGTGGGTTGCAGTGGAGGTGCCGGTACCGCCGTCCACGTAAATGTCACGGAGTCGCTCCAGGTTGGGGAATAACAATTCCGGACAGGGTCCGTCGGCTGGATCACCCAGTGGAACCATGGTGGTATGCAGCTCGGTGTACAAGAACCGGCGGGAATGGAGCATCTGATTGTGCTGCTTGGATCGGACCTTCTCGGTCGGGGTCATTGGGATAGGGTGGTCGTCGGAGAGGTGCGGTGTCAGCAGGTCTCCCAGAGTGGCCACGGTGTGCAGGATGGCGCTGGCTAGACCGCGCACCCGGGGGGCCTGGTGGACGAGGTAGAAGAGTCCCAGTCCCTCTAATTCATCAATTAGGTTGGCAATGGCGCGGTGGTCGGTTTGCCAGCGGTCCGCGGCGGTGTCCAGCAGACCCTGACGGTCCAGTTGTTCCACTTCGGCGAGGAAGAGGCGCAGCACGGCGTGGTAGAGGTGGAGTAGGCCGCCTGCAGGCCGGGCCGCCAGGGGCTGGGCGCCAGCAATGGGGCCGGAAAACCCGCGGGTCGTGGCCGCAGCCTGGGCGTGGGCCGGCGACGGATTGTGGGAGGCGACGGTCCGACCGGCGGTGATGCCCCCGCGGTTACCATGGCTACGCTGGCTAGGCTCAGTGGCGTGGCCCGCGGGCGGGCTGGTGGCCCACCCGGGGTACTGGTCGGCATTCTGCAGGGTGGTGGTACTAAGCAGCTCGCGACGGTTTGCCGCCGAGCCTCCAGCGGCTGGCCGAACAGTCGGCCCGGGAACGTAGATGAACCGGGTCAAGATCTCGTCCACACGGTCGTCCACCTGGACCAGGGTCTGCGATAGGTGCACCAGGACTGAATAGGCACCGATACGGGTGGTCAACCGCAACGCGGCCCCCGCAGCGGCGCGGGAAACCCGGGGATCGATATGCAGAAGGTAGGTGCTAAGCATCTCACTCAGGCGCTGGGGTAGGATTTGGGCCGGCATCAGGTCCGGGGTGACCTCGATCACGGTGGCTAGCAAATCGTACGCGGGCTGCTTCTCCCGCGGGTACACGGTGTTGAACGTAGTGAAGACCTGCTGGTACTGCTGGGTCTCGGTGGCCAGCTCCTTAGCGGAGGTGATCATACCGGCTAGGGCCGTGGTGCTGGTGCTGGAAGACGCGCTGTGGTGGCCGAGGGAGTGAGTGAATGAATGGAATGGCGTACTGAGCGAGCTGAAGGCGTGGCCGGCGTGAAACAGGTTCGTGGTGCTGCCGGTGAGGGAACGGGTTTCGGTGTTACCCGCGCCGCTGCCGCCTGGCGATCCAGGATCGAACCCGCCTAGGAACCGGTCAGTGGCGGTGGCGGGGCCTGTAGGGTCTTCCACGTCGGGCGCGTCGTCCTCCTGGTGGTGGATTCCGCTGGTCTGGCCAGGCGGGGGGAAGGTCACGTAGCGCTTCTTCGTGACGAGGTCGGCGCCGTAAGTGGCGTCTAGAGTGAGCAGGTACCGTGCCAAGCTGAGCTGGCTTTTCTCCACGAGCTGGTACAGGTCGTCGGCCCAAGGCAGAACCGGTACGCTGAATTCCTCTCGCAAACGCGGATAGACAGGAAGGGTGAACCGGACGGCGTGTGAGGCAAGGAGGTCGTGGACAGCCGGGAATGGGGGCCGGTCCTCGCTCTGGGCGTCTGACTCCAGGTACAGCAGGAGTGCACGCAGGCCTACAATGGCACGCTCCGCGTGCAACTGTTCAGGCCCAATCGTGCTGGGGGTCTCAGAGTCACCAAGTTGCAACAGGAACGACATGACATTGGTCACCGTCCAAGCCAGGTTATAGTGGAGGAGGCAGAACACCACGTAGACGTAGTAGTCGAGGGGGAGGTCGGTGATATTGGTGGGACGCTTTCGAGTACCGAACATTTGCTTGATCAGAGCCTCGAGTTGGCGGTGGACCTCCTTGCCTGGGGCGCGGTATCGAAACAAATAGGCCCACACCACCCGGCAGAGGCAGCCCAGGGCCACATGCCGGACGTGGCGGTCGCGGGTTCGCAGAAAGATCAGATCCAGGAACCCAGGAAGGCGGGCCAGGAAGACCTCACGGGGACTGGCGCACAGCACGGCGGTGAAGAACGGGTAGGCCACGGACAGGTAGCGCGGCTTAGTGGTCATCTTGGTGGCGCGCGACAGGAGGAGGTCCATGCTCTTGGCCCAGTCCGGAAAGTTGACCTCGGCGTCAGCCACCGCACCGATAGGGAGCAGGAGCTGGGTGAACACCTCGGTGTAGGCGCACTTGAGACGGGGGCCGTGGGCAGTCTGGACGAAGAACTTGGTGCAGCTGAGTAGGAACTGGGCCGTCTCCTCCAGCGACTCCACAGGGTACACTTTGAGCTGGAGGTACCGCATCCCGCGGATCACCATTTCCACCTGGCCTTCGTGTGGGATGGGACCCGTACTGGGCACCTTTTCGAGCTCGGCGATGAACCGGTCACTCATGGTGGCAAACCGGACCCCGCTGATGGCCCCAATAAGACGCATATACATATCAGCGATGATCTGGCGATTACGGCACCGGGCCAGCGTGTCGGCCACATCAGGACTCTTAAGTTGTACGAAAGCCAGGGCTTCCATTTTCGTACCCAGGTCGTTGGACAAGTCTTCCGCCTGAATTCTTTCAAATATCGTGATTAGTGCCTGGCAAAGAAGATAAACGTAGGCCAGCTCCTTGCGCTCCTCGCGTGACTCCGGCACATAAGTCCTAGCGGAGGGAAACTGGCTGGGTGCCGGCGGGGGCGGGGTGAATAAGGCGGCCGGTTCAGCTCCCGTGACAGCGGCTGGGGTGACGAGCCCCGCGGCGAGCCCGCCGGGGCCACCCAAGGTTACCGCGCTACCACTGAGCCGGCCAGGACCTGGAGTATCCACCGTAGGCCGCCACAAGGAGTCGTGGTGCGAGAAGTCCGGGCTGAAAAGGGGAAGGGCGGCGCGGACACTCAAACCCTCCGGTAGTCCGTTGACGTCGCCCGGGGCAGGGAGCGGCGTATCCTGTTGCATGGTCTCCTTGCGCCACTGGAGCAGGGACTCGATAACCTCGCTAGCGCTGCTCTTGGCAATCATGGCCATGGTGCGCATCACCTGGCCCAGACTTCCCGTCGGCTCCAAGCCGAGCACGGCAACCAGGTCGGCACGGGCCTTGCGGGGACTGTCGACGAAGAGTTTGACCTGAATATCCGCATAGTAGCTGAAATTACGCTGAAGGCTGCGAATGATGTACTGCTTGGAATCGGCGGGAACAGTGAACGTGGAGAAGGGCATTGGAAAATCGAACGGTGGGGGCCGAAGCCAGAAATTATGGGGAACGGGATGAAGGACAGCTTGCGAATGCGAACATGGGAACGCAGGAGGGGGGGCAAAGTTTCCGTACGGAACAAGACCGCCGACGGAACTCTCGGTCGGTCTAGCTGATGGGGTTACGCTGAAACTGTTGGAAGCAGAGCTAAAAGGTGTGACCGAAGTTTGTTGGTTAGGCACTCCGTCGGGCTAGCGATGAGCTTACTTGCAGAGAGTTTCTCGACGGAGCTCTGCTATAATTTTACAGTGACCAGCTCTCTTTGACGGTGACGATCAACTATGCACAACGATAGTGACTGGAAGCAGGGCAGAAACGAACCATTTTGGCAGTAGCACAGGGGGAACGCTCGCCATGGTGCCGAAGGGCGATAGGTCCGTTACGCAACAGAACAAGTATCTCCTTTTTCGCGCATAACCCCATCCGATTTCACTAGCGGATAGCAACACAGAAGATGATCGGCGCCTGATTAAAGGCTTTTATCAAAGCTTCTAAGCGAAGTCTGCCGCGGTTGGTGCCTTTTCGCACTCACATGAACTACCAAAGGTGCAGCGCTCTGTAGCAAATACTGAAATAGTAACAGGATGAGTAGAGAGGCCCAGGCTGCGTTCTCTCAAAGGAGTTAAAATACACACAGCTGGCAGCACCCTTGGGTATAGAAGGCCATCTTTACTATAAACTACGGCTTATCTGTAGTACAAAGTCAGCACTTCAAGCCGACACCAGTACAATGCCTAATCGGTTGGGGCGCATTTCTCCTACGCCGTGGTGGAAGTCGAAATATTAAGAAAAGACATGGACTCTAAATCTGGTTGACAAGTCGCCAGTGCCATACCATGCTTGTGGTGATGGTTTTCCAAGTTGATTTCTATGTTCTCGGCAGTAAACTATCCCTTCTGCTTGGGCCTAAGTGGCGTGTCGCAGGAACGAACCTGTACGTTTCTCGTGACAGTTTCGAGTCAGTCCGTGAAATTTTCATTATCAAATAAGTCCCAGTAGTGTATTGTCAACCCCACCCGGTTCCTGCAGGGTTTTAGGTTCTACTCAGCCGTTTATATGACATGATAGTGAACACTCCGACACCAATAGCCCCAACTCTATTAAGCGCGTAATAAATGTATTAAACTTGGCATCCGCATTTATACTGGTTTATCTCCTCTCCCTCTCCTTAGCTACCTCGCAAGGCCCCTCCTTCTCCAGGGCATCCTCCCATACAACGTGAAGCCGCTGAATAATTTAGATCACGTGAAGTGAGTTCATCACACGCCACTCTAAGTTCCCACAGGTAGAACTTCCCCATCATCATTGAATTGCAGGTCCTCCAGGTCCTTGAGGGCGCGGAGGAAGCAGCCGTTCGAAGTAACTGTTCGATTACACGCTTTGTGCTAGGTTGACCTGCTATACCAGCTGATCGTTTTGATATTGGCAATAACTTTCCTTGTCACTGGCTATTGTGATTCCTATGCGCCATCCTTCCCAATCACGATGAGGTTTAGCATTCGCTCCCTTACTGTTATTCGGGCCGCGGCTCACCGTGCTGCTCGGCTACCTGCGCCGAGTCCGGGGACCCCGCCGAGCCGGTTGGCCCACTGCCTGGGCTACCATTTACCCCTAAGTCGGCGTAACCATTCCAACGTGCCTGAGCAGCTAAAGGAAAAGTACGCCGAGCAGCTCTTGCAGAAGGCCAAAGCGTAAGTCCATGAGCTATAGCGTCAGTACAACCTGGCAAAACCCATGCCGATGGAGGGAAGGTAGCAGTCGAATGCGCTGCATCGTCTTCTACATGGCATGGGAAAGCTAATCAGATTGCACCGTGTGTGATGCCCACGCTTACTGTGTTGCACTTCGCCGTATCTAGGGAGGGCCATGCTTCAGTCGACGAGTTGCTCGCCAAACATAAGGAACGGCAGCGCCAGAGGGATCTGGAGCTAAAGAAACAGTCTGCACAACAGGAGGCAAAGCCGGCACCAAAGCCCGTCGACAAGGCCGCCCCGACCCCGTCAGCCGACACGGCGGCTCGGCCAAAGGCTGCCGGGGCGGCCCCCACCAGCAATGGAAACCAGCTGATCAAGGTGAGTGGTGAGGGCTGATTCATCGTCCCTTAGGAATGCTAGTAAATTAGCGTCGCAGATGCAGGCACGTCCAAATGTTTATTACCATGTTTCCTCTGGAAGTCGTCAGGTCGGATTGCAATTTTGACCGTGCTTAGTTATTGACTTGCCCTGTTTTTAATCGCTCCGGACGTCAACCCCAATGTACCGAACCAGCCTCTCGACCAGATCATCCGACTAGACCGGATCATGGACGAAGACATCGAGACCATTAGCAAACTGTGGACGGAGTACCACTCAATCAAAAACCATCTGTCGGCCGTGATACCTACCGAGAGCTATCAGAAGTTGTATAAGCGCAGTCAGCTCTATCCCCGCGTAAGTGTGCCGCCCTGGTGCTTCCCCCCCCCAGTATTTTTCCTAGAAACTACATGATGATGGATGTGCCAAAGAAGGCGATATTCCTTTATACGCTTCCCATCACCAGGCTTCTTTACTAACATTTTCTCCTGGTCACCTCTCTTCACCTGCAACCATGTTTTTAAGTTCATCTTCCCGGTCCCGCAGAGCGAGGGTATCGAAGTGTACTATTGCCAGTTCCATTTCCATCAGTGCTACTTCACGCCGCTCCTCGAGTACAAGACGCACGGCGAGTCGGCCAAACCCTACCTCACCCTAACGCACTACTCAGATCTTAAAGACTCTAAGGGCATCGTGCTGATGCGCGGTGAGATCCAAGACAAGTGTCCGCTCACCATGGATACCGCCCATTACTTGTCGTTGGCCCTCCAGCAGTTTTACCTCACCGGGTCACCTGAGAAGCATCAGCTCGTGGAGGACTTCAACCTCCGGCCCTCCGAGTTCGATTTCGATCGGCTAGTCGCCGAGGCCAACAAGCTGGACTAGCAAGGTAGACCGGTGTGCAACGGAAAGCGTCTCACCCCCCCCCCCTCCTACCCTCTCCTCTGAGTCAAAGCGCCTGGTTAGGATCATCTATGTAATCGGTATCTGGAATAAACTAGTTATCTAGCCGTGTAGTGGATCATCCAAGTCGTCAGTTCGACGTGCTGTGCCCAAGTTTCTTCGCAATGACCTCCACCTACGGACAACCCAAACTGTCCCCTGATGTCTGCGCCCTTAAACAAAATGGGGTCTCACCTGCCAGCAAAGTACTACTGACCCCGAGACCCGCCGACCATATCTTATCTGCACCACGAGCCTGCGGCTCAAGGTACCTCGGGGGGACAACCGGCCAATAGAATGACGGGTCGGCCGCAGGACTCCTTTCCGATTCGTACAGGTTATGGGTCACCAACAAGTCAAGACCGCTCCTTCTTTTTTTTTCTACCCTCGTCTCCCCTTCATACGCCCTGCCTGGGTTGAAATATGAACTGGACTGCCCTTGAACCACCAGACCCCCCCCTCGCTCTGCTCGCTTACACTACTTGTACGGCCCACTGGTCCAGCTTGGCTCCTTCCTGTACAGTTGCCATTTACTCATTTCGACTGGACCTTAGGCAATCGCAAGACACTCTCCACCCCACCCACGGACCGTTTAAAATAAAGGCCGCTTACTATTCGAACCGCGGTTTCCTAGCTACCAACCCACCACATCCCACCATGTCCGGTATCGCTCGTCTGGCCCGCGGGCCTGGAGCCAAAGCCCGACCCTTCCCCGGTCCAATGTCCAACCCCCACCGTAGCCTGCGGCACCGGACGTTGACCACCACGGCTGCGGTTCCACGGCCGACGCTGACCAGCCGCTGCACCGTCCCACACAACGCCTTCCTGCGCACGCGGACCTTTAGTACGCAGTCCACGCTCCACCAGGCCACTGCCACGGACCCGTCCTCGACCGGCACGGGCCGTCCGCAAAATCTTGTGGAACAAATTGTCCAGCGTCACGCCGTCGGTCTCGAACCAGGCCAGCGCGTCTATGCCGGCGACTTTGTTTCGATCCGTCCGCACCACGTGCTGACGCACGACAATACCGGGGCGGTAATCAAGAAATTTGCGAGTATCGGTGCCACGCGGTTCCAGGACCCCCAGCAACCCATGTTCGCGCTGGATCACGACGTGCAAAATCGGTCGGCGGCCAACCTGCAAAAGTATCGCGATATCGAGGCGTTCGCCCGCCAACACGGCGTGGATTTCTACCCGGCCGGCCGTGGAATCGGTCACCAGGTGATGATTGAGGAGGGCTACGCCTTTCCCCATACCTTGACGGTGGCGAGTGATTCCCACTCAAACATGTACGGCGGGATTGGGTGCCTGGGGACGCCCATCGTGCGTACCGACGCCGCAGCGATCTGGGCCACCGGCCGCACCTGGTGGCAGATTCCGCCCGTGGTCCGGGTGGTCCTCGATGCGGGAGCTAACGGTGACCAGTTGCCCGTGGGCGTAACGGGCAAAGACATTATCGTGGCGCTTTGCGGTATCTTTGCCCAGGATCAAGTGCTCAACGCCGCCTTGGAATTCACCGGGTCCGGCGTGGCACGCCTAAGTGTGGACGACCGACTGGCCATCGCCAATATGACCACCGAATGGGGTGCCCTCGCCGGCCTGTTCCCGGTCGACCAGGTGACCCACCAATGGCTCCAGGAGCGGGTGGCCAAAGTGGCCTCGTCCACCCGGTACCTCAACCCGAACCTGTCGGCTGATCAGGTCAAGGCGGACCCGTTCGTTCACCCGCGCGTCAATCCTACCACCGTCGGAGCGCTGGCCCAATCGCCCTTGTCCCCACAACCCGGTGCGACCTACGCCAAAACCCTTACCCTCGACCTCAGCACCTTGGTCCCGCACGTCGCCGGGCCCAACTCGGTCAAAGTGGCTACCCCGCTCCCCGACCTCGCCGCCCAACGGGTGGCCATCCAGAAGGCATACCTGGTGTCCTGCGTCAACTCCCGCGCTTCGGACATCCATCAGGCTGCCCAGGTCCTACGCGGTCGCCGGGTCCACCCGAACGTCGAACTTTACATCGCCGCCGCCAGTGCCGAAGTCCAACAGGATGCTACCCAGGCCGGGGACTGGCAGGTCCTGAAAGACGCCGGGGCCCGTGAATTGCCCCCCGGGTGTGGCCCATGTATCGGGTTGGGTACGGGGTTGCTCCAGGATGGGGAGGTTGGTATCTCGGCCACCAACCGGAATTTCAAGGGCCGCATGGGGTCGCCCAAGTCATTGGCCTACTTGGCCTCGCCAGGTAAGTTAGTGCTATATCACGTTATGAATAGGGTTAGTACCGGTGTGTGACGGGTGACCGGTTGAGTTTCGTTTTCAATACTAACCCCACCCCCTCCCCCCCCTACCTTGCCTTCCCTCCACTACCCCCCTCCCTCCCCTCTACCTATACATTTGGTACGCTGATCCTCTTCTCGCTCGCTCGGTCGCGCTCTCTCTCCCTCTCACACAGCCGTAGTTGCGGCTTCGGCGGCCACTGGTCACATCTGTGGGCCGGAGGACATGCCAGCCTTCGCCAACCGGACTCCGCGTCACTCGCTTGTCGACCATACTGTGGAAACGACGAGCACCTCTAACGACCCCTCGACTACCCTGGACACCTCCGATGGCGCCACGGGGCCCCGCGTGGAGGTCATCCCGGGGTTCCCTACTGCCTTCACGGGGGAACTCATATTTTGCCCGCAAGACAATCTGAACACCGACGGCATCTACCCAGGCAAATATACCTATAACGACCAAATGGGGCCGGACGACATGAAACGCGTGGTGATGGAGAATTACGATCCGAGCTTCGTCCACCGGGCCCGCCCGGGGGATATTCTGGTCGGTGGGTTCAACTTTGGAACCGGCTCGTCCCGCGAACAGGCGGCCACCGCACTCCTGGCGTTCGGCATTCGGTTGGTCGTGGCCGGCAGCTTTAGCGACATCTTTAAGCGTAACGCCATTAACAACGGGCTGCTCGTACTGGAGAGTCCCAAGTTGGTACAGCAGCTCAAGGAAAAGTTCGCTCGGCAGGCTACTAATACTAGCACGGCGAAGGGGCGTGGTAGCAGCGACGAAGCTGTCGATACGCCGGCTAATCGACTGACCTGGCGATCCGGTCTAGAGGCTAACTTGGACGTGGCGTCGGGGGTCATGTCGTTTAGTAGCTCTGCTGATCAACAAGCCGCCTCAGAAGCAGCAGCATCGTCAACGTTCGAGCCCTTGTCACTTCCGATCATTGGTAAAGCGGCCCAGGACCTCGTCGTGTCAGGTGGGCTCGAAAACTGGGTGAAACGCCAGATGGCGTAAAAAAAACAGTAGCTTGGAGACCCAGCTTCAACGCAAAAATGGGTTTATATAATAGAGGGCCCGTAGATAATAATACGGGTAAGACTTATGGTTTTATTTTTTGTATTCCTCTAACATGTCTCCTTTATGGGGGACATGGGCAGTAGAAATAAATGCAGCCTTTTTATTTATATATATAAATATATTCAACACAACGAACAGGCCAAAGTGAGAGGGTAAACGGGATTAATAACCAGCTTAATCATTACTATAATGTACCCTCTCACACTCTCAATATAGAGTCGCGGTGGTCATACCTGTCGTATCCCGCGAAATATCCATTCCCGTAGCTAATTGACAACCCTCTCCTCCCCCTTCTATAGACCACTTACCCCGATCAAAGTACCTTCCATCGTCGCTCCCTCGTAGCAACCCATTCCGCCGCTTAAATCTCTAAACCCTTCTTTGGCAACACCGTCCGAAATTGCCAATCGGGACCGCAATGCCCATTTTCTCACTCTACCTCAATTTCCTTATCCCTTTCTTGTACCTTCTATGGCCACCCTTTGACACCCATGGGCCCAACCCAACCCTCTTCCCTTCTTCTCCTCCTCCTCCCATAAACCATCGACACCAGCCAGGAGGAGACGAGCCCTGACGAGCACCATCTAAAATCCAACGTCATTACAGAGCCCCTCACCATCGCCAACACCACCACTTTTTTTAAAAACTAGCTGCACTCTCTAGCTGTTACACAATATCAAAGTCATCCCCCCCCTAAGCTCGCGCTAACCACAACGATACCCTTGTTCCGACTGGCGACACTACGCTGTACGGACCCGCAGCATCAAAGGGGGTATACCCAATGGGTAATCTTGAGCCCCTTCCCTTTCCGGGCTTTGCTTCGCTAGTTCCCTTTAAAATCCATCATCTTAGGGATACTTGCTGGATCTTTCACGCACACACACACACCAGTATGCTCGCTTGATAAATGCTAAATGAGCGGGAAGACTTAGGCATGGTAGGCTGGTGCTAGTGCAATCTGAACAAGGCGGAATGAGCTTGCTTCAAATGACACTCCGTATCTGACACGAACGGGCCCCACCTCTGACCCCCAAGTCTCGCATCACCAACATCGCATAGGTCGACCGCCCGACAGAATCCATATGATGCTCGGTGAAGCGTTTGCACAGGAGGTTGTATTGGTACAGATCGTTAAAAAAGAACGAATCTAATTCGTAGGTGTCAAGTTGGACGGTTGGGGTCGAAGAGAAGGGGGGGGGGGGAAGATTGGGTAAATAAGAGAGCTGTGAAAAGAAAAGAAATGAGAAGGAGTGAGCAATAAGGAGTAAAAACTCATCAAACAGGCCACCAGTCCTCGGGTTAAGCGGCCTTAAAATTAGTAAACAGGAAGGTCTTGAGCCGGTCGTACAGCTGGCCATTCGCATTCCGGTGGTTGTTGCGGTGGTCGCTATCGACGTAATACTGGACCTGGTAGGACTGGACAGAGGCCATGGTCAAGCTATCGACCAAGAAGGCACTCTGTTGGAAATGTACGTTATCGTCACCAGTTCCGTGCATCAGTAGGAACTTGGCCTTCTTAAAGCCCTCCATATTGTTGACCCCGGACACCTCGTAACCCTTGGGGTTGAGCTGGGGGGTCTTCATGTAACGTTCCGTGTACATGGTATCGTAGAGCTGCCAATGGGTGACTGGGGCGACGGCGATTCCCAGTTTGAAGGCAGCACCGGCGTCAGCCTCGATTACCTTGGAAGTGAGGTAACCACCATAAGACCACCCCCAGATGGCAAGGCGGGTAGCATCGACGTAGGGTTGGGTTTGGTAGTACTTGGCCACGCCGATCTGGTCCTCGGCCTCGCGACGGCCCAGATCCTCGCTGACACTCGTCATGAACTTGCGGCCACGGAAACCCGTACCGCGCCCGTCGACCACCACCACGATAAATTTGAGGGACTTCTCCTCGGTCTGGGACACCAGCGCTGTGTGCCAGTCCACAGAATAGGCGGAGTTCACCTGCTGCGAGTTGGGCCCCCCGTAAGGGTGGAAGAGGACGGCGTGCTTGTCGAGCTCGCTGAACCCGTGCGGTCGGATCTCCTGTACATTAAATTTCTCGCCGTTGGCCTCCACGGTACGGTACACGATGGATGGCAGGGCGTACTCGGCGCGCCGGCGGACTAGTTCGTCGTTAGCCTCGAGGACACGTTCGAACTGCGGGTCGGATGGGCTGGTAATCTTGTACCACGGGGCGTCAGGTCCGCGATAATGCAGCAGGTAGTAACGGCAGTGCGCCGAGAAGGACGCCGAGTAGGTACCGTTTAGTCGCGTTCGAAGGGTCTCGTGCTGCAGGGACTTTGGGTCTGGTGGGGTAAGCGCCGTCTTGGCTGTACCGTCCAGCTTGACGCGGTACAGGTGCTTCTGGACAGACCGCTGTTCAGTGCTGGTGTAGTACACCCACCCATGCTCCATGTCCACCCGAACGGATTGGGGGACGACGCCCCAGGCACCCGAGGTCAAGTAACGTACGGGCTCCGCGGCGTCCAGCGTCGCAAAGAAAGCCAGATGGAGGTAGTCGTCGTGGACCACGAGGTCTAGGTATCCGGGTTGGTCGGCTGGCCGGGCAGCAGTGGCCTTCTTATCACCCGCAGCAGCCTGGGCAGCCGCGCCCGGAGGTAGGAACTGAATGGTGTTGGTGGTTTCGACCCAGGCGCCGTCGCCACCCTTGGCCTTGGCGTTATTAGTCTCTTGGACCCGCCGGCCCTTCCCGGTGGCCGGGTCCACGAGGTACAACCGGGCGTGATCCTGGACACGATTCATGACGCGGATAAAGAGGGCGTCGTGGGTCTCGGTAACCCACTTGAAATCAGTAAAGATAGCGTCATCGGCGGCGAAAGGCTCGTCGAAGGTGATCTGGACGGGCTTACGGCTCGCCTTCGCCTCGGCCTCGAAGCGCGGGCAGGCAATGTGGGCGCTGGCGGTCGGATTAGGAGATCCAGGCTTCGGGTACCGAATGGACATGGTCTCGGTGTAGGTCGCGCTGCGGTTCTCCGGATGATAGAGCGGGTAAGTGTAAAGCGGGACGTGGGTGTCGTCGGTGCGCAGGTAAGTGATGCACTCGCCGTCGGGTGACCACCATGACGCCCGGAACCCCGAGAATATCTCCTCTTCGTACACCCAGTCCAGGATGCCGTTGAGGATCACCTCACTGCCGTCGGTGGTGAGAGCGTGTGGTGTGGCCAAGTCAGTCACGTACAGGTTGGCATCCTTGGCGTAGGCCACACGGTGGCCCTTTGGGCTCCATTGGGCGTATTGCAAACGATCGCCGGATTTTCCGGTAAGAGGTCGGGTGGTCTTCTTGGCCACGTCGAACACGACGTATTCGGCGGTGAACGAGTGGCGCCACACGCTGCGCAGGTCGGTAGTGAGGAGGAGGTACTGCCAGTCTGGAGACAGACTGTAATCCGAGAAGCTGAGCCCATGGGGCAGATTGACGGGGTCAAGCAGGACCACACGTCGGTCCCCGTCACCGACGTGCTTGGCCACGATGGCGCCACCGGATTCCTGGACCAGATAGTAGCCATCATCGCCATCTTTGGAGAGCCATTCGATGGACGCCGACCGGGGTACCAACGGGCTACCATGCACGCCCTCCTCGAAGGTGAACTGCCGCAGCTTGGTCTCAGTGCCGTCTGGATTGACCCGGTGAGCCGGCACCGCGGTGGTCCCGTCGTCATTAATGGCGGTTACAGGGGCCTGGGATACCGCCGGCTGCTTGGAAAGAAGCCCTACCGTCGTGAAGAGCGCCACCAGACTGCCCACCAAAACCAGGGCCCGCACGACGGGGCGCTCTAGGAGCGGCTTGGGCTTGCTTGGCGCCCCGGTTAGGTTGACCTGGCTCCCGTCATCGCAGGATTCGGAGTTTTCCTCGAGAAGGGACACGGCCACGGTATGCTCGTCAGCCACGGAGGGCTGAGGGAACCGGTCATCGCCCGGCATGAGGGTACTGAAGGGGGAAATGATGGACCGAGGTAGTACAGAATACTTAGGGGACGGGCTGCGACCCACGCTGAGGGAAGGTTGAAGACAAAGCTGGTAGGGGGAGGCGCTGGTGATGGGAAGGTGAACTGGGTTGGAGGGAGGCGGGCTGAGGGTAGGAAGAGTACCGTGATGCGGCCAATATCAGCAGAGCGGGGGGCGAAGGGTTGAGGAGCTGTGGTGAAACAGGGCGTAATGCCAGACTGCGGACCAAAGTCAGTCGTGGTCGGAAGATTGGATGGGATTGAGGAGGAGCAGAGATGAGCAAGGGACTTCGGATGGATAGTGAACGGCTCGTTTTGTGTACAAGGTGAATGTCACGTAAGCAGGGGGGGGCTGAACCGATGGCCTAGTGCGTTTCGAGCGAGGGAACGAGTTAGGGCCAAATTAAAAGAGACGAGGGGAGAAGCATAAAGGCCAAGTCGGAGATGAAACTGTGAGATTATGGGAGCATAGGGGGGGAGCCAAGGGCCGGATAAATAAATGAATGGGCGCGGATAGCAGTCAAAGTAGGACCTGCTCATCACTCGAGCCGATGGACGACGGGAGGGGAAGGAGAGGAGGGATTAACAGGCGATTGGGTGTTCTAGTGCCGGCGGCCCGTGTGGTAGCTGCGGGGGGAGGGCTACCGAGCAGATTCGCCGCCCCCTACATATCGAGGACAGGCGACGACCCAAGGCCGGGGACGGAACGCTAGGAATGCTGGCGTGGTGGCGATTGTTTCCACGAGGTCCACAGTGAGTGTGCTGCGAAGGCACTCCCCCCCTCACAATGTACAGCCTGAATGAATGCCAGCCGACGTGGCCAAGAGGGAGGAAAGAATGAAGGAAAGCGAGATGGGCACATGTATGGCATTCCTTCTCGGCTACCATCAGGCTAGTGATCTAGGTGGTTTATCTTTTACCCGCTTGACCCAGGCCCGTCACTCCACTCGCAAGGATGCTGGGCTGAGGGATGAGAGAGAGAGAGGGGAGGATTATCGCATCGCCCTATCGCCTCATAGAAACCCTTGGTAATCATGAACAGATGCGGCCAGCGGGCGCCTCGGTGTCCATCAGGGTCGTCTGTCCACTCGGCAGGTACTTACCAGGCCCCCATATTGCAATCCTGCCTGCCCGAGCATATCCTGCCGTGGCCTGAGAGGGGAGGAGTCGTTCGTTCGCAGTGCTCAATGGAAGCTAGTAACGGGCGTGCGCCATGTAAGGGAGGAGGAAGAGGAGGCTGACAGAGGCGGGGGAGGGGGCACGGTTGCTACACCCTCCCCTCGTCATCGGTTATTCCTCTCTGAGCCATCGAAGAGCCTCGGCTGTGCAAGCCTCCGCCGACGTGAACGGGTTAGGTAGGGCCACTGGTTGTCGGTGACCCTAAGGACCGTGATGATTCACTCATTCCACCCCCCCCCCTTTAGATACTCGGAGGAACGGTGCGCATGGGACACTGGTTAGCGCGCGTGGAATGCAGGAGGAGCCGAGAGAGCGTAAGGTCCATGACGGCCCAGCCGCGTTTCTATCCCAACACCACTCCAAGGGTACGACGCCACAGCTGGGCGCAGAGGAGTCGAGAGAACCCCCCACCCACATTCCTAGGGCACAGAGGCATTCCCCCTCCCCTCACTCCCTGGCCTGCGTCGCAGGATTCTTCGGACCAGGAGTAAAGGAATCCGTCCTCCGGTTGCCGCCGCGTGGCCTATGTTCCCCTGATGAGACTGCTGATTGCACAGGAATGGGATTCTCCTACTGCCAAATTACTAAGCGGGGAACACATGGCCGGATCCACAGCTAGCTGGTTACCACGGGGCGATACTGTGCCCTCGCCAGCTAACTTGGCGTGTATCCTCTTATCCCGCACAAGAACAGGTCATTTGCCGTTTGCTCAACGTGCCATACTCCCCCTCTTTCTATTCCTTATAAATCAAAGCGCAGTTGGCCCCACCACCCGGGGTTTTGTAAAGCCAACATCCTTGATCTCTCTCCCTCTCACTCTTCCGCTCCATTTCTCTCTATCCTGCCTACTCCGCTTCCAAACATCGCCCTCTCGCACATCCTCGGCAACCTGGTTGCACACTGCCACTTTAGATAAGCAAAGTCTGACGGCAGCTCCCCCCCCCAGCGCTAAGAAGTTATAAGGTGAAGAGTTTCCGCTTCAGCATTGACATGCACACACATCGCAAGGAAATAATTGTAATGAATTTATACTGGTAAGAACACTAGAGCTATCTTAAAAGCTAACCCCTCCCAGATAGTACGCAGGTGCGAGAGGGAGTGTGGAGGGAGACGTGGTGGCGAACTGCACGGGCTTTGTGTAGAACCGTACACAAGCTAGTGTGTCAGCGCGCTGACACCAAAACGCCGGCGAAATGGACGTATCACGGGTAAAATGAGGCACGACAACAGAAAAGAGACTTGGGATGCGTCGTAGAGTACAATATGATGGTGGGAGTCGACAGGTCCCTCGGGGTTGTTAACTTCGGGTCCCTGC
>JANBPT010000467.1:0-34591 GCA_027575765.1 Tieghemiomyces parasiticus | reverse complement strand
TCACGTTCGGCCGGAATAGGCAAGTCTAGGAGACTGTGCACGCAGGCTACACTGGACCTGGGGCGACAGTCGACCAACCGACCGGATGAAGGCGGTGACCAATTTACTCGCTATCCATAGCCAAGTGGGCTGGAGGGTAAGGTTGGGCACTGGCCACGGTTTCCACCTGCCAACTGACAACCAAGAGCTTAAACGGCCCGGTAGCCGCTTTGGGTTGACAGGTATTGCACCAGTCAACCGGAGGAATCCGCGGCCCGAATCGTCGGGCGAAAATTGGCACGCTCGTGATCGCACCCATCAACGGAGCGCCCGGCCTACACGTACTCGTTGCCCGGTGGTTTACGGACGCCCTCACGCAGGTATACTAATAATACAACTGTCCTATGTTTGACGCTTAAGTATCAAGCGCCAATTTGGGGGTGTTAAGAGGCAGTGGGAATGAGAAGCGGTGGTTGCGACGGGTGACAGATGAGGATTACCCACTGTAGTAGAAGGAGCGTTACCTATGTCCAGGGCTACTAACTGTGGCCTTGCCCTGCAAACCCCCCGGGTGAGGATTCGCCCTGTACGGGGGGTGATGGTTGGCAATGAAAGTGGCGACGATCAAACAGGGTGGCAGGCAGATCTCTGAGAGACGAGATACAGTAACGAACTTGATGGCTCACCGCTAGGACAACAGTCCGTCAGGGGATGGAGGGGGACCGGGCCCATGCTGAGCCCCCTAATCCCACTGATCTAAGGCTTTCCTAGCCAGTATGTTCTGCTTGCATTAAGCCAGAACTGGGGGATGGGGGCGGGGGGGGGAGCGCATAGGGGGCTCACCTAAACGGGCAGCACTCTCACAAGGGATTGGCGGGCTTTGCGATCCATTAGGATGACAGGGATAACGGAAACCTCCGCGGTTGGTGGTTAGCCCCATAAGGCCGTCACGATGCAGCGCTAGTGACCTGAGTTATCGCGGCGACGGCGGCAGAGAGATGGTAGGGGGCTGCCCCCAACCACCCACCCGTTCAGGCCGTCAATCAGCACCGGCCCAGCAACCCATGACATGGGAATGCTGCACCGCCATGCCCTCCCCTTAGGAGGGCACTATAGACATTGACCCTCGGACGCTTACCTCACAACGAAGGCGGTCTTTAAATGCTGCGATCCTTTTTATTGGGGTGTCGCACATCGTATAAGAGCCATCGGGCCGTATTGGTCATAGTAATAGGTGGGTGGGGACGACCTTAAAGATCGCTTTGACAGCCACAATACAGTTCTGCGCATCAGGTCATGGGTGTTCGAAGCCTGTAGGACTCCCGAGGCCATCGAATGGGACGCGGTTCCGGGTCGGAGCAGGGAGAAGCCACGAGGGCCATGTTATTGAGCAGCGCGAGGGCGGGGTGGACTGTGGGCAAGGAATCGTGGCGCTCGACCTCCAGTCCCGTGTCGCAGCCTGGCGGGGGTTGAAAGTGACGTATTAACTGGTCGGTACCCGTCTTAGGCCAGTGAGCGAATTGGGGCAACAGGGGATACTAGACAGCTTGGGAACACGAGGACCCAGCATAGCGACGCTCCAACAGGCCGCTGTGTTCCTTGTTCGTTCACTTGTACACCTCCTGGCCTTTCTCTTTCATTCCAGGGGCGTTATGCGTCGTACTGGTCAGAGACCGAGGGGCTTAGCCACTACAGAGACCGGGGCTGTAGAGGGCGGCTATTGAGGCTATGTCAACGGCTAAATGAATCCGAACTTCCCGGTGAGGGACGCAGGCGCCAGCCCATTGGCCGCAATAGGCGGGTGGTAATGGATTCACTACAGGGTCGAACGAAGAGAAAGTAGGGCTGTGAGTAAGTCGCAGGGACTGGCCGCGCACCAGCGGGGAGTCGGGGTCGCGCAGAACCGCACAGTGCAGAGCAGGGCAGTGGTAAGAGGGTCGACCGAGGCAGAGCATCCCAGGCACGGCAGCTGGGAGGGTGGCCGCCTGGACCGTAGCCCCGTACTGCTCAACCATTCGCATATACCGTAGCCCCGCACCGCTCAGCCGCTCGCATAAACCGTCGTATGGCGCGGCCAACCTGTCCATACCGATGGGCAGGGGTTTACCAATAAGGTGCCTAGACAACCATGGTGGAAGTGATAGTGATATTGGCGACTCAGAGCCGGTTCATTCTGGGGCGTCCTGTCCCGGTCTAGATCTATAATCGCTGCACGGAGGAACGTCGCCACTGATCAATAAGGGGCCGCATACAATTACCCGACACTCTTGATATCCAAATCGGATTTCGTAAATGCGCACTCCCCACCATGACGGTGAGAAAATGGCACCCGCCCGACCCCAATGAGGAGAAGTATACCGTAGGCAAGGGTGCGGTTTTTACGTGAGGGCCGCCATCCACCTTCGCGATGGGGGCTTGGCCGCCCTGCATGGATACTTCATTTCCGCCCGCGGACCCCCTCCCAACACTCCCCAGCGTCACCTTGCAAGTCGAAACTAAGGACCACCACTGCCTCACCTCACTCGCCCGACCTGATGACGGGCCAATGGCAGGGCGGCGAAGAAGGGACGGAAGGCCAGTCGGCCAACGTTAAGAATTGAGAATGTCATTCACGCAGTTACAAGCTACACCGCGACCACTGTGTTGCTCTTGGCATATTTATCCGCTCCACCCCTGATGGCCCATGTCCAGATTAAGAACAGCGTCCGCCGAGAGAGGTAGCCATTTTGATGCGGTTCCTGTAGGTAGGCACCTCGCGCCATTCCCACACGCCAAACATCCTCTGTTTAAGCACGCTTTTCTTATCCAACCTTACGAATGGGGCTGCACCCGACCGTGCTGCCTATTACAGCCGTCGCGTCCCACGCCCATTCTGGCAGCTGGTAAACGATGGGACCTTTGGGTCAGGGACCCACCCCCCCCCCACTATCCCCCTTAGTCGTATGCTGCATAGGCCGTTGCGGGCTCTATTGATATCGTTGCCCGGAAAGTATGGCCCTATCTGCATCTATGCACCCCGAACCTGGCCCCACGATACTTAACACCCATACCCCCCCACTTCATTGTTTTACCCACACGGCCCGGGCTTGCACAGTCATACACTCCCACTCACTCACTCCACACGTCCACACCACTTAACGCCTGGACACCGTCCCGGTCTTCATCTTCAGTCGCATAACCCCCTCTCCATCCTCCCCCGCACTCGACCTTCCCGCCAACATGCACCGGCACAACCCTCTCCCACCCGGTGGTTGTAGGATGGAGGCTGCCATTTATCCTCCCCCCCTACCCTTCCAGCCCAGCATATAGCCTTAACGCTGTTCGGGCATCGTAAGTATCGCTTTAAATAGGTCAGTCGCCGCCCACTCCCCGGATTGCCTCTCCCGAGTCCCCCGACCGAGACCTTTGCCACTCCTCTTTTTCGTATCTATGCCGTTGCCCTCGCCCATAGCAGAACGGAGCGCTCGATTTCGTCGTAGCCCTGTATAGCTCGGCCCGCGTCACCCGTTCCCCGCACCTCTTCAATCGTCTCCTTTTTTTCTCGTTTTAGTGATAGGCACCACTGCACCCAGAATCCTTTTTTAATACGGGAGGTTCTACACCCTGAAAGAAGAGACCGGTAGCTGGATAAACCCTGTTTCTCGTTCCCTTTCTCTTCCTCTATTCCATATTTCCCTCGTTCCGTACACCTTGCCGCGCCACTGCCTCATTACTTTCCCGCATCCTCCTTCTCACCTCCATTTACCCCGCTTCTGTTCCTCTACCCCTATACTCTCTGTACCTGTTTTCTATTTGCCCCGCCGGCTGGACAACCCTCCGGCCACGGTTTTCCTTGACGGACTTCACCGTTTGCCTCCCCCACCGTCTTCTCGTTATACCCCCGGGGTATGCGTGTGTAGCCGACCGCATTCGCACATTTTCTTCAAACTTCGTACTGGGCCAAGTTGCATTGAGAGCCGATAGCTCCAACTGTGTGCCTCTTCTGCATTTCAAAGGGGCGCTCCCTCCCCTTCTACCAGAGTACGTAGCCCTGTCCGCCAAATCTGGTCGGCCTGACCGAGCCTGCACGCCTATATCCGGCCAACTCTCTGTAGACACACGTGCATAGCCGCTTGCTTTATTCCGTCGGCCTTCTGCCCGCTACGGTAACGAAGCTATCCAAGGTAAGACCTCAGTCACGCTCACGCACATATCCCTTTCTCAATGCGATATCACCATTTCATTTTTATTTTGAACTGCCACTGGGCCCTTCTTCCTCATGGGCAAGTGGGGGAGGGTAACCTGGGTTGGTCGGCCTAGGCCTGCCCTTCGAGCAGCCTTGTCCCCCCTTTTTTATCCCCTGTTATCGACGGCACCCTCGCCCTTTGCCATTTATCCTTACTGCTGTGATGTACGAAAGGTGATGACACCAAGATAACTCCGTTGATAGGCCGTCAGTTCCATCTACAAACGTTATTTTCGTATTGAACCTGACCGTGTGTCACCCCTTGTTGCCCCAGGTTGACTGTCTCCGCCATCCTCCACATTGCTATTATTGCCACCTCGGATTACCGGATGTCGTCACGGCGAGAAAGGGTCAGGGCCTTGAGGTGTCCAGTGCCGTCTCTTCCCCTCGTAGCTTGGGTGGTGACTTTAGAATTGTCAGAGGAGGGGATCCCCACAGTCCGCTTCGCCCAAAGGTTTGGGACGCCCTGGTTCTAAGGCACCCCCTTTTTCGCACCCTTGAACCCCTGTTTTTTCCATCGTTGCAGGACCCTCGCGCCCCGGATGCTCCGCAAGGGGAAAGGGAGCAGACGAAAGCGTTGGTGCTGGATGCGGGGGTTATGTCAGGGACTGGCAAGTCTGGTCTCCTAGTTTCCCCACTCGCTCTACAAGGCGCCCGATGGGCATCTTTGTACGGGAGGTGGGGGTATGGAGTGCGGGCCCTCCCCCCCCTCCCCTTCGGGCTCCGCCACCAACGAATGCCCTACCCGCAACTTTTTCATCGAACGCCCCTTCTTCCGTTTTTGCACTGCGCCTCTTTTCTAGACCTGTGGCCCTAAAGCCTCGAACGTTGTGTAGTTGAGGGATGGCGGCGCGCCAGGCTTCGCCTGCGCTACTGCATCTCTGGTTCATTCCGTTTGTTACGTGTGCTCATTCCTCGCCCACCCGTCTCACTGAATTTATTTTTCCTTTACCAGCCAACAACCTCACACTCCATCGTTACAAAAGTTCAGGTACACTGCTTTACTACAGCCTGTCCTGTCGCCTGCTGCTTCATTTTTCTTGTTACCTTTATTGGCTGCCCTGTGAGCGTGTCAGTGGCTCTTCTCGCCAACTGTAGGTTCGGACGCAGGGTTGGATACCCGCTCTCCACCACTCCTCTGGTGCCTTATCGCCCAACTCCCTTATCACCGATTGGCTTGCACTACTGGTCACCAAGCAGTCCCCTTTGGCTCCCCGACCTTCTCCTATTTCGCACAGCTCCGCTTGGTCGGTATCTGATTTTTATGTGTCACCTAGCCGTGGGCCCTCTTTTACTGTGCCAAACGCCTTGACCATCCTCATTCGCAAGGTTGGCTTGAAAGCCGTCGTCTAGTTTAAAAAAGCCCTACCGCTTCTTTTCTTGCCTCTTCTACCTTCACTTCATAGTATTCCCGGTCCGTGCGACCTTGTTTTTTTTTGGCCTTGAATCACACTAGACCGAGCTCTAACCCTGTTAAACATTCCCCCCCCCGCCCCCACACATACACGTGCCTCCCCGCTTCTCAACACCGCCACCCTCATTGTCACCATTTCTGAATCCGTTCCATCCTGCTTTAACACACGTCGTTACCTGCCTCCTTACGCGCCATCTTCCCGATCTGTACATTCCTTTATTGCCTAACCCTCCCGTGCCTAAGATCTCCCCGCCCTTAGCTCCCGGACGCGTACTTTCACGCACTTTAGTAACCAATTTGACAGCCCATACATCCATTGCACCCAGACCACTGTATGCACGATTGCCCGTGGCCAGTCGCGCCGTCCCCCCTAACCTCCTACTTTTCGTTGTCTGCAGCAGTCCGCGATTAGAGTTTTCTGTACTGGGCAGGGAATGCGCATCCTCCCTTCATTTTGAAGCCCGGCCCGCCATCCCCCCTTTCCCTCTCACTTTCGCTCCTCATACACCGCACCCTTTCTGTCCCAACCCAGCTTGACTGCGATAGCAACTACCCTTCCCGCTCACCAACCCTTCCTTGTCAGTTCTCGTGGGGTCGCCTTGTCTGGAAGTCACGTAGCATTGCCTATTCCCATTCCACGTTACACTTGTACGCCCATTGTGGGCTGCCGCGATCTCGCCACGCTAGTATCCCTCCCACTTCCACCGCCTGTTTCGAGATTAGCCGGTTTGCATCATTCCACGGCTTGCCGCGACCATTACCTCCCGAGTTTTATTACCCGGGGAACCCCTTGTGACCGTGACGTCCCGTAATGTCTGTCAACCTCCCAGGCGGCTCTTCCATCCACGATCCCGGTCCGCATTCGTCATCCTTGTCTATCGATTCTTCTTCGCTCCGTTCCCATACCTCGCACTCTGGCCTACTCGTTGCAGCCCAAGAACCTGCCGCGCAATCGCTGTCATCGATGAAGCCTACCGAGCCATCGGATGCCCCTCCTCGGGCACAGGTACGTTTCCTCAGGCTGACATAGACGGTGGTTTTACTTAACGCGCCACTTTATATAATTGACCTGGTTTTACCACATTAGGTTCTACGTTGCATATACCTCTAGCGGGTTTCTAAGGATAGTATATGCTGCTAATAACCCAACTGCGAGCACTCTTCACTAGCCGATGGTAAAGCTCGCCCATCCTATATTCCTGCCCGTAAACTAACCTCTCAGCACTCATACACCGTTTTTACATCCGGTCCCTTTCTCTACCAATCGACTTGACGCCCTCTCCCGGTCCTTTTCATCCTTCACACCATCAGTCCCACGCTGGCAGTCCTCAAGAGCAGGGTCTACCAAAGACTGTCAGTGTCCACCGGCTTAAGAACGCCCCGGCTAACAGTGTACCCGTGAAGTCATCCCCGGCCCGACCGTCAAGTTCCCGATTTCACGGCGAGCACCCTCAGACTTGGCAGGCCTTACCGCTCTTTTCAGGTAGGTTTCCCAGTGAGTGGTGGCCTTGGTTATCCGAAACTGCGTCTCGCTCGACTCGACAAGCACTGTTACTGTGCTAAACAAGGGTCAGCGTACTGACATCCAATACCACCATTTACCCCTCGCCTCTTCCTGGTGTCCACACCTCTATTCCCCCTTATCCAGAGGTAGCTGACACTGACCGGCCCGCTCTCTTTATCAAGAAACTCGAACTGTGTTCCATCGTATTTGATTTCTCCGATTCGGCCTCAAACACTCGTTACAAGGAGGCCAAGCAGAGGCACCTGGTGGACCTCGTAGAGCACATCTCGACGAATCGCGGCGTCGTTACGGAACAGGTATACCCAGTCGTCTTCTCCATGGTAGGTATCAAATCAACCAGTGGCTTAATTGGTGTAAACCCGTTAGCAATACGCCCGCACCCTATCCGGTTGACGCTAACCTCTGCCAAGCTCCCAACGTCCTGCACCCCTGCGCTTCCCTCGTCTCTCTGGCCTGGATCGGCTTCTCATCCCCCCTCCTTTTTTCTGAGAAGTTTGCCGCCAACCTTTTTCGTACAATACCGCCTCAGGTCAACCCTGCTGGGGAGCAGTTCGATCCGGACGACGATGACCCCGTTCTCGAAGTGGCCTGGCCCCACCTGCAAATCGTATACGAGTTCTTTCTGAGGTTTATTGAGAGTCCCGACTTTGACTCCGGCATCGCCCGGAATTATATTGATCAGAAGTTTATCCAAGAGGTACGTCTAAAGCAATGTAACAGCACGGCGCCTGACGGCAGGATATCTGCGCGCTGCTCTGAGTTTTACACTGCTAAAGGCGCGGTGTGATTTTCTTATCTGGCTGCTACCCATATTTTCCTGGCCTATCCCTAACTCCCCGCATTGGATTGTTTTTTCTGTTGATCATCTACTCAACGCGGACTCGTGGGCTCCTGCCTCGACTTATCCAGCTCCTGCAACTTTTCGACAGCGAAGACCCACGTGAGCGGGAATATCTTAAAACGACGCTACACCGTATGTACGGCAAATTCCTCCACCTCCGCGCCTTCATCCGACGAAGTATCAATCATATATTTTTGTACTTTATCTACGAGAACGAGCGGCATCACGGCATCGCCGAGCTACTCGAGATTTTAGGGAGGTGAGTATTCCCTTGACACGTGTCTCGCTGACTGTACTTGTCCCTTCCTCCAATGGGCTGCCGCCATGAGTCGAATAGCGGCACCCCTGATCTCGGACTGTGCAGCGCTAATCCCCCCGTACATGACTCCTTGCTTCCCTTTCCTTCCTTACCTCCAGTATCATAAATGGGTTCGCCCTCCCGCTCAAGGAAGAGCACCAAACGTTCCTGGCTAAGGTCCTGTTACCGCTACACAAGACCAAGTCGCTCATCCTCTATTACCAGCAGTTGTCCTACTGTACTATTCAGTTCCTCGAGAAGGACCCTCGGCTCACCGGGACGGTGGTGCGCGGGCTGCTTAAGTTTTGGCCCAAGGTGAACAGTCCCAAAGAGGTCATGTTTCTGAACGAGTTGGAGGAGATCCTAGCCGCCACCGACGACGAGCACTTTGGAGCCGTATGCGTTCCTGTATTTAAACAGATCGCGCGGTGTATGGCCAGTCCACACTTCCAGGTGGCAGACCGGGCGTTGGGCTTCTGGCGCAACGAGTGTCTGGTGGAACTCATCTCGCGGCACCGGGCCACCATCTTGCCCATCGTCTTTCCGGTCCTGATGCAGCACTCACGCAGCCACTGGCACCGGAACGTGCACCAGCAGATGTACAGCACCTTGCAGTTCTTTATTGACGAGGACCCCGAACTATACGACCGGTGTGCACAGCAGGCCAAGGAGCAGCGGCAGGCCGAGCGGGTCCGCGCCCGGGCGCACGAAATGATGTGGCAGGAGGTCCAAGATGTGGCGGAGGGCAGCCGAATCCAACGGCCTACAGGCGGTCTCCTTGCTCAGCATCACCGCTCAAACCCAGCCTCTCTGCTAACCCTGCGTGGATTGGGCAGCCCCGGCGCTTCCCTATCTTCCCCTACACATTCTTTCTCCGAATCACTCGATAGCGGAGAGGACGACTCGGACCTGCTACACGGACTGACCGAAGGTGATGGTGGAACGGAAGACGATCCCACCGCGGGGCCCGCTCACCCGTTTCGACGCCGGAAATCCGTCTTGCCCATCGACGAGCAAGTGCTGCGGGAACTGTCGAAATACCGCGGGCCCGAGACCGTGGTGAGTATGGATTTGGACGTGGTCGACCTGCGCTCGCCGGCCACACCGTACTTTGATCTCACGACGACGACGACGGGTGCGGTGCCGGGCTCCAATGCCAGTTACGATTCTGACGGCGGCATGGGCCTACCGGAGCTGGCCTCCGACCTTAATGCGGCGAGCTCCTCCACCTCATCCATGTCCGGCCCATAGCGCCCGCCGCGGCCGCAGTAGCGCGGCAGCCCTTTTATTCGTTTTTTTATCACCTATACCCACTCGGTATCTTCCCCACCCGTTTTACCCTGCATCGTTACCTGTGGTCCCCTCTATACTCTCCCCACTGCGCGCTTCTAACTTCTATATCACCCCCCCTTCTATCTCCATTTTCGTCTATAACTTCTATATAATTGCCTTCCTACATGCCGATATTTGGCATTTCTCGTTTTTTACCTCGTTTGTCCCCCCAGTCCTTCGTCTTAACCTCAATACCGTTTTTTGCAAGTCATGCGTGTCTCTTTCATATTTTTGATTCGCTCTTCGCGTGGCCTAGATTTGATTTCGCGCCTGTATGTAAACCCACTTCGTTCCTTGCCTGTCGTTATCTTGGCCTTACGTTGTTCATCGGACCTTTCAATTATTTTTTTTGTTTTTACGCAGCACAATTTAGCACCGGCTACTGTCCGATATAATTGGTAATTTTCGGAGAGGTTCGATTGCGATCGACCCATTTTTGGGTGGGGGTAAGAAACTGGTTAACAAGGGAAGATTGTAGGTATGGTTGGGAAAACAAGCTGGGGGACGTGGCATCAATCGAGGGGCTGGTAGGGTGGTGGCGCCAATTGGAAGGCTGTCGGTTGGGCATGGGATGGGACTCTGTCTCGATGCAAAGAACCGAATAGAACCTCCTGCCCGGACCCCACCGATCTCAGCTATCATTGCTGCACCTGATATTCCCATCCACTTTGACTCCTTTCCCAGCCATCCGAAACTTGGCACTTTTCTGACGGCTAGGGCGGGACCTGTGGGGGGGGAATGGAGGTGGCTTCCCAGTAGATGTATACCATTGATGCACAAGGGAGTGAGCCCAGCTTGGCAGGCGAGTGTGTGCAGATTAGAGAATACCAGCCAAGCTATCGTGCCTCCATGTAAGCATCATTCCACGCCATCCGCCCCTGTATTCGTGGCCCGCAGCTTACGCCCCGCTCCATTTCTAGTACTCTCTCGAGGGTTCGACCCGGTTCCTCCCTTGCTGATATCTGTCATGCTCTCACGTCCCCACGTCCGTGTAGCGGAAACGGGTATATGTCAGGTCAGCTAGACCCCTCCCTACTGTTATTCAGTGATGGAAAATTTAAGCTACCTATGGAAAAGTGGAACAGTGCTGCGCGTGAAGGTAGTCGGGGGGGGTGGAGAAAGCAGTGCCAGAACCAACCCTCTGGGAGGCTCCGTACGTGGGCCGCGAAGGCACGTGCGTGAAGGCGAGGGGAGGTAGAGTGAAATACCCCGCGGATTTGGGAAGGGCAGAGCCAAAATCGACACTTTAGCGGCCACTCTAGGGCGACCAGATGATGTGTACAAATACTCGGTATCCCGTCGTTTCCCCTCTTCTTACTTACTAGGTGTAATCCCAAGCTACATGGTCTGACATCTCCCTCTCTCTCTTTTTTCTCCTCGCTCAATCCTCATCGGCCCACACCTTCCTCCCTGTGTCTCGTCCTTGAGAACTATCCCCCTCTAACTTACCCACCACTTCTCTTCGTTTCCCTTTGCGCATCCCTCCATCACTAATACCCCTCCGCTCCACCATGGCTGACTCACAGCGCAAGCTCGTCCTGGCCATTATTGAGTTCCTGCAGGACTCGATTGCCAACAAGACCGTGGCCAGCGCCAGTATTGAATCTCTGGAAGGTAGGTGACGTTGCAGATGAGCTAGGACCGGGCCAATACACACCAGCAGCCATGTCAACTGCCGAAACGGGGGTACCGTGGTACAATGAGGATCCCTCCTCCCTTCTCCATCTTGAGTGACATGTTGCTGCCCACCACCGTCGGTCCTTTGGCTATCCGAACAGCCACACAGTTGTAACCTGACCATACTGTATTTCTACCTTCCTCCTCCCTCCCACCCCCGCTTTCCGCTGAATTAAAGTGGCCATCGACTGTATTGGCGATGCCTTCGGTGTCGACCACACCAACGACCAGGTCAAGCAACAGCTGTCCATCAAACCCGCGAGCCTCCGGACCGTGTTTGATGTATACCTCAAGACTCAAGAGAGGCTGGCATCGACGACTGCTGCTCCCCAGCCGGGCGTGTCGATGACTTTGACGGAAGAGCAGAAGGCCAAGGCTGAGGAACTCAAGGCTGCTGGTAACAAGGCTTTGGGCGCCCAATCATACGACGAGGCGATTAAGCTGTACACTCAGGCCATCGAGATCAACCCGAACCACATATACTACGCCAACCGGTAAGTCGACATGTCCCCCATGTCTCGGCCCTTTTGGTCTTCTCTTGTACTTCTCCAGGTCTAATATAGAGCGATCGATCGCCGTTTTCATCCCAGATACACCACAGTGCATCGCGGTGGGTACATTGCCTTATTTTAGAACCCCCCCCCCCCCGAGCCACAAGGTTACTCACTCTGATTCTCACTGTCTTTGACGTCATTGCGGCTGCACCTCTTTCCCCCACCTAAAAACGACTTATTACAGAGCCGCTGCCTATAGCCAGAAGGCCGAATACGTCTCGGCCGTGGACGACGCCAACCGGGCCATCAGTATCACTCCGACCTACAGCAAGGCGTACAGCCGCTTGGCACACGCCTACTTTGGCCTCAAACAGTACGACCTGGCCGTTAAGGCGTACGATCAGTGCCTCGAGCTCGACCCTAACAACGCCGCCGTCAAGGCCTCCCGGGCCGTGGCCCAACAACGCTGCGACGCCGAGGACGCCCACAGCAGCCAGCAGCAGACCAGCTCACCGACGAGCGATGCCACGTCACCGGCCACTCGGAGTGCGCCCGGGGCCGGCGGATTCCCCGGGATGCCTGGCGGTATGGATTTTGCTAGTATGATGAATAACCCGGCACTCATGAACATGGCCAGTCAGATGCTAGGGAACGGCGGCCTGGCCAACCTCATGAACAACCCGGCCATGCGGCAGATGGCGGAGAGCATGATGGGTGGTGGTGGTGGTGGCGGCAGCGAAGGTGGAGCGGCTGCGGACCCGATGGCGTCCATTATGAACAACCCCCAGCTCCGTGAAATGGCCCAGCAATTCGCGGCGGGGTCCGGTGGGGCTGGTTCCCCTTCCGCCGGATCGGGTGGTGCTGCAGGTGCGGCGGAGGCAACTGGCGATGACGGAGGTAGTAGTAATCCACTGGCCGCCTTGGCGTCTAACCCTGAGCTCCGCAAGATGGCTGAGCAGTTTATGCGTAGTCAGGGTAATAACAACAACGGCGGTAGTGGTAGCAGCCAGTAGTAGTACGGGTAATCCTGATTCCCATAAATTTGTATGCTAGGTACTCTCTTCTCCCCCTACACACACACACACACACCCTTTCCTAGGGCGCAGCGCCATAGCCACTGTCTCATCTCCGCACACACCCTCCCAATCTGTTAACCGCACGTTAAATTTCTTTTCTGGCTCTATTCCGTTCTGCGACAGTCGCTTCACTTCATCCTATGTGCCCACAGCTAAAGAAAATATTTATCTCTTTATCTATATATTATATTTTCCCGTGAATCTGGCAACGGTTGTTCATTCCCACAACAGCAGTCTCATCAGAAATGGTGTACTAGTGTTAATTTTTACTTTCGAACCGAAGGTATGAAGCGGGTGGGGCAGAGTAGAGAACGGAAACCCTAAAACAATGATGATGGTGTGGTATTGAGAAGTGATGGTGAGCGCTTGTGATAATGAGGAAGAGGCGACAATAGCAAAGTAAAATATAAATCCAAGGTTACAAGGAAAAAAAGAGGGGTGGGGAGGGGGTGATGTCGAAGCGGGCTACCGAAAGTGGGTAGAATTGGGAAGGGTTTAGTATGACGGGGGAGGGGGGGGGGTGAGAGTGGGGTCAGGGCCGCGTGTAAAGATGGTGAACTTCCCCTGCCCCCTCCTCCTCCTCCCTGGGTGATTAGAGGGTAGATGGGAAAAAAAGGAAGGGAGGGAGAGGACAACCACATACGGAGAAGGAGGGTCAAAAACAAAACAAAGAAACACGAAAAAAAAAAAATACCTACCCGTAATTAATCGTCGTCCATGGTGGGCAGGTCGCTGGGCTTGACCATGCCAGGCACCTTAAGCGCCCGTTCCATTTCAGCCTGGCGCTTAGCTTCGAGTTCCTGCTGGGGATCGACAAGCGACAACTTTTCGATGGCGGACCCACCGGCCACCCCGCTACCACCCCCACCACTGCGTCCATTGGCCTGGTCACTGCTAGCGCCGTCACCACTACCGTCGGCGCTAAACTCCTTCATCTGGACGAGGAAGTCGCGCACGTGGCTCATAAACTTTTCGAGGTTATCGGTGAGGTCAAACAGGCCACTGGCGAACGATTCAAGCTGGCTGCGGGCGAGGTGAGGGAACGCGTTAGCGAGGAGGTTAACAATGTACCCGGTAAAGTAGTCACGGTTGGACATGTTGGCGCCCAGGTTGGTACCGTTGGGGAGTTGGGCCGGGTCGTAGAGCGGCTGGTAGATGCGGCCGGACTCGATGAGGTGGAACATGCGGCTCAGAATCATGCACTGCAGTCGGAACCCGTTCTTGTGGTCCGAGTCGGTGAGCACAAAGAACACGTCCTGGGTGAGTCCGACAAAATACACGCGGGCGAACGAGTTCAGCACGCCAGGTTCGGTAGCGCTCACGTTATTGAGCAGTTCCAGGAGAATGCTCAGGCCCGTGTCAGCGATATCGCGCGTCGTGTGCTTGAAGGCCCACACGATGCTGTCCAGGACCACCTGGAATTGCGGCGGCGGGAGCTGGAGGAGCGCCGAGAAGCAGCTGGCGTTGATGGCCCGCAGGAGGTTGTAAAATGCCGTACGGTGTTCTGGGTACTCGGTGAAATCCTTGCTGATCATGGAGAGGGTGGGCTCAAACACATTATCGAGGATGAGCGCCACCTTGTCGGTCACCATGGCGCCGAGGCGCGTCACAATAGTGGCCAGCGTGGTAAGCACCTCAGCATCGCGCGCCGCGTCCACGTTGGTGCGGTAGTCGCGCAGCACCGCGTCAAAGAACATCGGTAGCATGTTTTGGCGGACCGGGTGCAGGTCCTCCGCGCGCGACACGTACGTCTGAACGAGCTTTAGGGTCTCCTTCTTGATCGTCCGCATCGCCCGGATGTGAGGCATCTTGGTCGCTACCAAGCCTTTGGCGTCCACCTCCCGCGAGATAGCGGCGCTCACCTGCGTGTACAGGCTCAGCATGTCCAAGTAAATGCGGCCAATCTGGGACAGGAAGCCGGCACCCACCGAGCTACAGGTGGCCACGTTGGTCTTGAGCACGTTGGCCAAAATCTTGATGTTGCCCTGGTCGTTGAGCACCGTGATGTCCTGCTTGACCTGGTCCAGGACGTTGTTCCACGCCAGGTTGGGGATCTTCATGCATGCCTCCACTAGAGCCTCCTGGGCCGCCGGGTTGGTCTGGGCCGCGATCATGTGGCCGACTGCCTCGTAGAAAGTGTGGATCTGCTGCGGGGCCAGATCGGCCGTGATGGTGTCAATGTGGCTGATGATTTCCTCGACGAAGGGCGCCGCTTCGCCATACTGCTGCGTCACAAAGTGGCGCTTGCACTTGGTGGCGATCTTGATGAAGGTGTCGCACGCCATGTCCTGGACACCCTCGTGCAGCTCGTGCATAAACTCAAAGAGCTTGTTGGCGACCGTCTTAAGGAACTTCCAGTGCGCCTTGAGGAAGCGCGGGTACTGCCCCACCACGTACATGATGTTAGAGGCCACCACGGCCTTGTTGTCCTTGCCGCGTTTCATCTCGCATAGGCCCAGTAGGTCCTTGATGACCACGACCAAGAAGCGCTTCTCCATATCCTCCGACATGGCACCCGAGATGGACCCAATGGCCCAGCAGAGCTTGTTGAGGTTGTTCCAAGACCACTCGCTGCCGTCCATCTGCCGCGCCAGCTTCTTGTTCATGATGGACTCCGTGTCAGCTACGTCCAGGTGGGTCAGGTATACCAGGCACTCGCGCATGCTCTTGTATAGAGTGATGGTGTCCGTCTCCTTCACAAACTCGCGTACGATCTCACCCTCGTCGTTCTCCACGATAAGTACCTCCTCGGGCTTGACCATGTGCTCAATCATGACGGCGCGCAGCGGGGACAGCACCTCAGCGTACATCTGGCGGTGGGCGGCGGCGGCAGTGGAGGCCGCATTGGTACCGGAGCCCCCGCCCAGGCTGAGCAGAGGGACGCCGCCCAGCGGGGCTACTTCGCTCTCGTCGTAGAGCTGACGCACCAAAAAGATCCAATACTCGAGGCACACCTTGAACACCTCGCGCTCCTCGACGCGTGACAGCTGCAGCAGGCAATGGTGCGAGGTGACCATCACCTCCCGACTCAGCTTCTTCTCATAATGACCGAGGTGGGCGTTGAGCGAGGAGGTCACAAAGAGCACCACGTTGAGGATGAACTCCTGCTCCTCGTCCGATCCGTCCTCGTAGGCCTGGTTGATGTCGGGGGCGCTGAGTACGGCCGGGCCTACGCTGCGCATGGTCATCTCGAACATCTGGGCGCTCTTGTCGAGGTGCTCGCGGTGAGTCACGTTGGTGTGGCCAATCTCGGTCAGGCACTTGAGGGCCAGGTTGCGGAATTCCTTGGCCTGCAGGAAGCGGTTGCAGAGGATGTCGATCACGTTGGTCTCGAAGGTATACCCGTACGGTAGCCAGTAAAGGTAGCGATGGAAGGCGTCCAAGGTGGCGACGATCAGCGAGGGCTTGGTGGCAACCTCCAGCACCTCCTTCATGAGGTTGAATACCTCAGCGATCTCCTGCCACATGTGGTCCTTCATGTCGTGGGTACGCGCGTGCGTCATCTGTTCCGACGAGTACTCAAAGATCTCTTCGCTGAAAAGCTTGAGGATGACCATGTTGTTCTCGCAGATGGATACGTTGGAGCGACTGGACGTGACCATCTCGGGAATGAAGGTGGGCCAGTGCTGCGGCCACTCCTTTTTGAGGATCTGCACCAGGGTCAGGTTAAGCTTGTTGACGAAGGCGCGCTGGCGGTGCAGGGACACGTCGTCCGACGACACCTTGACAATGCTCCCCACCACAAAGTTGCGGATACCCTGGCGCTGGTCCTCAGGCAGTACCTTCCATCGCGTCTGGATCAGCTTCTCGAGGACCTGCAGGGCAATGTACTGTGGCGATAGTGGGGGAGGGTGGGCAGTGGGCGAAAGATAGGCGTGAGAAGCGGAGTTAATGGGGGGGGTAAGTACGCTGACTTTCCCTCTTCGCGGAGGGACACAATCCGCGGGCGGGAATGTTCGTGGGCTTATGATAACGCATCCTACCTTTGACTGCAGGGAGCTGGACTGGTCGAGGATTGCGTCGACGCGGCTCCAGGCCTCCGGATGCTCTTGGAATTGGGCGATCACCTGCTGGGCCCGTTGGCTCTGTTGGGGGGTGAACGTGAGCAGTTTCATTGATTAAGTGGGTTAGTCAACTCGTCAAATCTTGTGGGCACTAGGCGACGGGCTCTGTAACGGCTTTCGGGCCCCAGTATCAGAGGGATCCGACGGTGGAACGGTCGGACCAGGCACGGTAAGTCCCTGGTGCTCCCGGTTAGGGTTACGGTGAATCAATGCTGACTGGCAGATGGATACTAACCTCCGGACCTGTGGTGGTGAAGAAGGTGTTGACGACCTGATCGAAAAGACCAACGTCAAACTCCCGCGTGAAGTCAAGGATGTTCTGGTGATGAATAAGGAGTAAGGAGGGGTAGGAAATGCGACCGAGGAAGGAGAGGATGTTAACGGTACAGCTGTGATGCGAGTTAAAGCCTTCGAAGCCTGTCGGAGTAGCCAGGTGGTAAATGCGGGAGATCCTGGTACATCCCTTTGCACCCCAGGCCGGACCTGACGGATCACAGATCCGCCGGGACGCTAGGGGAGTAAAAAGAACGTAGCCGGGGACCTCAGTGGAGCCGCATATAACTTGAAGGTCCATTGCGCAGGTGGTGGCTGCTCGAGGGTCGAATACTCACCTCCATGGTGACCGGTACGCTACGGTGTCGGATGCGAGGACGAACGATTAAATCAGCAAAACTACAGGGGAACGTATCCGCAGAAGTGTCAAATAAAAAAAACAAAGGGAATGGTTTGGGATCGAAGGAGCAAAGGCGTGAAATGGGACAATGGGCAAGGCGCGACAGGTGGGGTGACCAGCAGTGGGAAGAGTTATAAAACTGAGTGGTGGCAAACAGTGGTCGACGCAGTGGGCAGCCTGTGGGTGAGAGCAGTAGAGTAGGGCGTGGAGAATGGCGGGAGAGTTCAACGCTGCACGGCTCGCTCGGTGGTATTAGCGACGGGGGATATGGAGCGAGAGGAAGGAGGGTGAGAAAGGTTGGGGAGGAAAGGAGTTGGCAAGGGCAGGGCGTGGGTATTAGCCTCAAAGTGAGCCAAGAGAAACGAGGGGGCGTGATCGTATCGTCAGAATAGAAAGGGAAGCGCCGTGCGGGCGCGGGAAACAATAAAGAAAAATTTAAACAGCGTGGGTCAATAACGTCAACGGAGACCCGAAGAACCCATGTGCCACCAGGAACGTGAGCGAATAGTCCGAAATGGAAGAACCCAAGCGCGTACGTGGGTCCGAGAGTGTGCCAGGGAGATGCACCCAGGGCAGTTAGCACTATTTGGGCGAAGGGACGGACGGTGCTGGGCAGTCGCGCCAGATAGTCTGACGAGTGCAACTGTGGACGAATACGGGGCTCAGGGCCGTTGAGGTGGGTTGTTTAGGTTGTACAACGAAGTGGATTCCGGTATAAACAACCGAGAAGCCGCAATGAGGGAGGGTACAGGGGGCGAGGGGGTGCGTTTGGTTGCGAAACGAGGTGCAACGGTAGCGTAACTTCGAGAAGGGCCCCGAACGGAATGGCGAAAGAAGGGATAAGTCAGCTCCAAGGCAGGAGGCTGAAGCGTTTATAGAAGAGGCTGGGACGAGCTGGGGCGCAACGGTGACCAGTCCTGCGCATATAACGGGCTCAAGCGGCGGATAGGGGATATAAATTTTGGGAGGTACGCCAAGTTGTTGGGGGAATCTGCAAGGACCGCTGGCGAGTAAATCATATGCCGGGGGCCTACTGCCAGCCGGGATTCACTAGCCGCGAAGGACGGTGGAACGGTTGGGGGAGAAAGAGGGATGGGTCGACGGCGATGGGCAGCAGATGTCTTCCCTGTTCTTGCTCGCACATGTTACTCCTTGGTAACGGCGATGTGGGGCCTGGGAGCGGCATACGGTCACTGTGGCACTGTGGTGGCCTTGGATGCAGTACCTGTATGCACAGAGAACCCATGTCCATCTAGAGCTCGATGAAACCCCTTAAAAAGCCCGGCCCAGGGCACTATCTGTGGTTGGCCTGAGTAGACACAGTACAGGCACCATAGTCGCATAAAATATGGAGCGGCCATACGCGCGCGCACGGGAGGGCGGAACACACCCGGCGGTTTTCCATGGTGGAATTATTGACTACATATCCTTAGGCAAACGCCTCACAACAACCCCTCGGACACTCTGGAGGGGCCTCTTTGCAATGCGCCAGCCCCCATCCCTCTTCCCGAATAGCTATCGCTGGTCGCCGGTGCCCCCCTTATACGACCTACTAATGGCATTGGGACCGACCAGGCCACCAGGTACCCAGGCAACTCGCCTAATGGTTGTGGGGTAAGTCAGCCACCTTGGCAGGACCAGCTAGTGGATTTCGGGCATCTCATTGCTCTCAATGATTATCAGAGATTACCATTATACTAGGCGGGAGAAAATCGTTAGTATTGACTGCACAACTGATCCTGAGAACACTGCGCGCCTCGTCTCTTAACTATATTAGAACCGTTTGGGTTGAAACAACTGGGAGAAACCTGCCAAACTTGTCCCACAGATGTTCCGGTTGTACCGCACCTAAGCGAATACTACACAATCGCCCTCGAGGAAGCCAGCGCGGTACATGCCAGCATTGTGCACGGGTTCTATTACTATTTTCTTATTACAGCTTCCTGGATAAGATGCGGTGGTAGTGCAGGGGTCGGATTAGTTTATGATTAGAGTATCACAATGATTACAATCATTGATGCCTAGACGGCCCTTAGCTATAGCCTGGAAATACCTCAGAACACCCTTACTTAAAAAAAGCTGGGACTCAGCCATAGTGTGACGGGGTGTGCTGCCCGAGGAGGAGGAGCAACTAGCGGAAAGACCTAGGGAGGGCCGCAAGGCGCGCAGGCCGAGTTTGAATAAAAGAAACAGGGGTTTATTCCACACTTAACGAATCCACAACGATGGCCGATGAGTGGTCTTTAAATAGACGCGATTCGGGTGATGATGCGGAACCGGTTGGGTGTAGTTGAGGTGCTCGGCTCTGGGCCCTTCTTGATGAAGAAGAAGGTCTGGAATCGAGGCAAGTTCACCTCTGAAGTCGCCAGGTCGCCGCCTTCCTATTTTACCAAAGGAGGTGCACCATCTGTGCTGGAAGTTTTCGGTGCCTCTATCAGGAAGACAGATCCTGGAGGGAGGCGGCGTCCTTAAGCCTGGCTAGGTTTTCCTGTGGGCGCCCCGGTTACTATAGTACTGATACATACTACGTCTTCGAGGGGATCAATGGCAATTACTCAATACTAGAACCTTCATCTATGAATCAGAGCATTAACAAACTGGCCACCTATTAGTGCGGCAGCTAAATACCGCAGTCTCCTGTTTAGGATCCCATTACGGTGTTACTGTAGGCCAGGTTCTTACCGCGAGGCCTTTCGATCCAAGACCGTCACCTTTCTTTATGCACGGCTACACTTTCATAGCCGGGGAGACGGTAAATTCTAGACTTCGGAGACAAACTCGATTGTAGCCCGCCCCCCCTCACCATGGAGGAGGAGCCCGAACCTGGACGCTCAGCTTCACAAACTAGTTTCTTATCATCCACAAACACTCGCATTAAAAACTGACGAATTGTCCACAAGTAGTTATCTACAAAGTATACAATAAAAAGCACTTTCACCTTGACCTTCTATCTAACCGACCCCTCCTTAGTCTTCACTTCATCTGTACATCACCCTCGGACCACACGCCCCGTTACGATGTTACTGAGCCTATCGTAGTTTGATACGCCTACAATCTTTTCTGGTCGGTACAGGTAGGCAGTGAAGGTGAAAATTTATCAACTACAAGCACAACATGTAGTATACGGTTTTGAAATCGACGTCACGGCTTTATTGCGTTCAATGATCTAGACCAATGATACAATGCTAAAGAGCTACCAGCCTCCGTGTGGCAAAAGGTGAAACAAACGTAGGGGCGGGTCAGTGCGAATAAAGGCGCGATATATACCCTATTCACCCCTGTTCGGTGGAGCTTTATTCAAGACGTGTTCACTGGGGGTCGACAGGGCCACAAGGTTGTAAGCTGTGGGGTTTGAAAACGGGGTGGTATGGAAGGGCACGGGACGCCGTGAAGAGAAGGTACAGTAGAATAATAAAACGAATAAATACTGAAGAGAAGAAGGGTCGGGATCCACTCGGCCCTTTTCTATAATCTCGGGAAAGCGTTGGTCTATCCTTGCCATGGAGGACCTGGTGGCCGGTGGAGCACAACGGTTGGGGACAGGGACTGATATTAGGGGGTTGAGTCATAAGGAGGGAAACCCCCTGGTATCTCCCTATCACACATCGCTACTTGCGGGGTTCCAAATTTTGTCAGTCGCGGCCTGGGCAGCGGCACTGGCAACTGTATCAATGACGCCATGGGCAGTGGAGGAATTTAAGACATTTTCCATGACAGTGGGAGTCTGCGGATTACGCTGCGACCTAGTCCTCTGCTCCCTGTTCCCCGCGGTGGCTGGTTCAAATAACGCACATAGGGTGCATACGATGACCATCAGAATAAAGGCCCGTGGCATGTACATGGCTAGCGGGGTAGGTAGTGGAAGTGGCCGACGGGGGTGTGGAGTCGAAGTGAACGTGATAGATGCAAAACGCTTGGCTAGTTGGGGTCAGATTGACGATGTAAACTATTTCTAAAAGAGAATGGGCTACGTTTAGGCGATGTAAAGTCTACCAGTAAATGGCCGACTTGGCCAGCTTTTTATACTCTGCTTAGATACCACAATATGGTAGACTGCTATTAGATAGTACCGTAAGTGACGAGATTCACTCTGTCATACGGCGACTAGGCCACGTGTGCAAAACATATCACAAAGTAACCACTTCCAAGTCTTACAGTCCTGCCAGAACGGCCTGACGGTCGGTCAAATTCATCAAGTGGTGTCAACGTCAAGCTTGAGGTGTGCTACTTTTCCCCCGGGGGGAGCAGTGTCTGTCAATTCGTTGTCTCCAATCCCACAGGCATCTGGGCCCACCATGTTCACCTGTGTTCTACTTTATGAATATGCTGGAATGTGGTATGTAGTATATGCAAAAAAGAAAACGAAGAGGGAATGTGAAAGACGAAGACGAAGAAGGAAAATGGGCTGGCCACGGGTCAACCCCTCTCCCATCCTCTTTATCTCGTTCGAGAGAGGGATCTCTTGCAATGGTGGTTCGTTGTGACCAACAGGATGTCTTCGGCGTTCGGAACAGCGATACCCACTATACGATTGTACCTCGCTCTCACCCAGACTGGCGTCAAGTCCTTGCGGCTGTGTCCTATCAGAGGGAAAGTAGACTGAGTCAGGTAGCTTAGTCCCCCCTCCCTCTGCCACACCTTTTTTTTATCTTGGCAGGTATTGGAGACATGAAACTAGCGGGTCAATAGCGCGTTACCTACCCACCGGCATACGTCATTTGAGAGTCGATTTTATTTTACTTTATTTGGAGAGTCGGAGCCGGCGCATCGGCCCCATGTCGTTGTCACCGGTCCCTAGAGCTCATAGGGATAATGTAGGGACTATGCACCAGGTAGAGGGCAGCACGATCTCCTGCAACAAGAGTTAACTAAACCGGTAGGAAAGTCCATCAAGCCTCAGACGTCGACAGTAGTGCGGAGAGCATTGCGTGGCATTAGCCGCCACAACTTCACCTGAGGAGCGTTTGCATTACCTTGACTTGGCGCACTGCCCGGGGGACTGGTCCCGCCGAAGTCGCTCTCATCACTACCAATTAGAATATAGGGATCGACCGTCCCTTGGAACTGCTCTCCTTTAAAATCGGAATGCTGCTCAAAGTTCTTGTTATAGACATTTAGGTGGCCGGCCACGCCGATCGGCTTAGGAGCAGGACTGTGAGAGACTAGATTTGAGATTCTCGGCGTCCTGTCAAAATCCTGGATGGCGTACCAGGCAGGAGTACTCGGTTGGGCAATGATACTCGGTACGCCAGTGACCATCACCAAATAGGCCAGGAAAATGATCCGCAGCGGGGTCGGTAGGAGGGAAGGATGCATGTCTCTTTAAAGTGGGTGTACGTGAGTGAGTTCTGCAGTATGAGCAAGTAATTGGAATAACACCAAAATAAAGCGCTGATAATCATCAGGTATTCCGCAAGGAAAATCAATGTAGGAAAGCGTCTAAGGCTTGGGATGGCTTGATTAAGGGGCCATGGTTATGGCGGCCTCGTTTTTATAATACGGAGTGACTGTAACATCGGGTGCAGAGAATGAATTAGCGCGATGGCGCAATCAGCAAGGTAGGGCTAGCACGTTGCCGTATTGGCTGGCTGTAAACCACGCAACCGACAGTCAATAGGAAGGGTCTGTAGGACCTTGGGCTGCCACAGCGACTTCACTGCATTCGTTGACCATCGTGGTCGTGGTTGTGATACCCCAGCTGTGTGCGTCTCGACAGCTAGTGCGCGTCAGCCGACTTGTTGTGGTAGGCCTTGGGTCTTATTGAGTGTGAAAAATAGCTAGGTGTAAGGGTACCAGTTGTAGCAGGGCCTTCAATAGTCCGATTTTTCCGTCGTGTCTCCGGTTAAAATACACCTACTACTAGAGAACCTATACTGAGAGCCTTTCCCGAGGCCCCGCCCTAGCAGATTCCTTGGACCAATCGGAACACATCCGCAAACAGTGAGGGGGGGGAGGGCTACTGATACGATGAACGGCCCTCTTCTGTCTATACACAAGGGGCCGTCTTGTACGAGGGTACAGTACTACCTGGCCCGGTGTCTTCCACAGCCTTGTTGGCCTTATCGCAGCCCCTCGATCCAGGGAGGACTCGGCACTGTAGACTGACCCAGAGGTCGTTTATCTGGCGGGCTTTTCAGCCATTGTACTTTGTCTGCCGAGGTTATCAGGAACAGTACATTATGCCCATATCGCGCTATCGATCGGCCGCTATCGTCCGAGTCTTGTCCAGCTGAAACTAGCCCTCGTCCAACCCGAGAGCGCTGAGACGATGAACCAGACCAGGGGCTTTGACGATTCGCAGATCATGCCCCACGTTGTCATAGGCCCGGCTAATTATAGAATGTCGTTTAAGGCGCCTCGTCAGCTTGTGTCGCGATTCCGTTGAGCGTATTGGCGATCGCTGCTACCCGTCGTGCTGGAACGGAAGCGCATATTACTGTCGTAGCAAATTATAGACAAAGACGATAGATATATATATATATCTATTACAAAGCCCTGTCTATGGTGGAATATACCAAATGATAAAAAAACAAACGGACATCACACATGGCCTTCTAATTCATTTTCAAGGACACTTAATCGCTATCATTATATTACACTATGCAAGAGGAAACGGCAAAAAAAACGTTAAATGTGGGGTGGTCGGGCGATGGCGACGCTTTCGCGGATAGGTTTTACGGATAACTTCAGAGCGCAAGCATGGGTTGGGTCGTACGGTCAGGTTCTCAAGGGCAGTCGCATGTTATCTGACAGTCATATCGGGTAGAACTACGCAAAAGGGTATGTGGGAAATGGCAACATGTGTGATTAAAAATCACCATGCACGCGACATGAATTGTAGCGAAAGGCGGACCCCACCCCCCCTCTTGTCCATGCTTTACCCTGAATTAATCTCCAACGCGTAGAGATGATGACAAAACCGCACGTGTTCTGGAACAGGTGTGAGGCTTCGCCCAGTGTGGGTAACCACATAGACATAAAGCGATGGAGGGCGATTAGGTTTTCTTGCCGAAATAACACATCATGTTCTTCATGCCCTTGATGTTAGCCTTGGCTAGGGCGCGATTTGCGGTGGTCTTGGCTTTCTGAGGAGATTACGGGAGAGGGAGGGAGGGAGGGGGGAGGTACGGTCAACGACGAAGTGGGTTAACTATACGTCGTTGGAGTTGCTTTAGAACGGGGAATAAGAGTGCCGGGCGCCCTTGAGGGTTGAAACGGTCGAAGCGAAGGTAAACGCAGCTCACCTTAGCTGGGCTGGCCGATACCGATGATTCCGACGGGCGGGCCGCGTGCATTACGTAGTCTTCGGGCCGGTCGTGGTGTTGGGACAGCGTCTGCGACTGGCTGTCCCGGCCGTCCAGGACGCTGAACCTGTTTGTAAGAAGTGGCAGTTCAATTGAAGGACAGATAAGTTGGTGGATCTACGGACCTCCAAGTGAGTCGTAGCCTTCGAAAGCCTGAAGTGCCCGAATCGTGTGGTGTCCTCTTACCCGTCAAACCGGCCGAGGAGTAGGTCAAGCCATTCGTTACTTAGGTACTCGCCGACCATATCCACGATAACGCGCCGCTTCTGGTCTGTCGTATAAAAAGCCAAAGTGTGAGGGTGAGTGCAGGTTGAGTCAGCGGTGGCAATTGTTAAATTAGCTTTGGGGCTGCGAATAAGAGAGGGTAGTGTGTGACATTGGCAGAGTTTATCGCTGGTTCCTCGCTTGCCGCGGACGTGCACTCACCCGTGGCCGTCGGGTCGTTCCCGGCGTCTAAAAAGAACACGTCTTTATGTACATGGTGGAACTCAGGATCCGTCGTCAAACGGGACAAGGTCGACTCGACCTGTCGAGGTGGAGTATGGACATCGGGTGTAGAAAGGTCAGCATAACGGGCGAGGTTGTTGGTTAGGCGTACACCATCGGCAATAAATCTATGGGTCTATGGACTCGCTCAACCCGCAAGAACGCTGTCTTACCTTAGCTTCCAGCCAATCGAGAGTTTTTTTCTCGCTCAATCGAAACACAAACTCACCCGGGGTGATGTCTGACGCGGGTGATAACAAGCTCGGAACAAATGCGGGTTAAACGTTGGTGTTCAGGGCGTAGGCTCTCATCCCTTTCTTGCCCCCTTAAAGGGGGAAGTACGCACTCGTACCCGCGGTGCTTAGACTAGACCAGGCCCCGTCAGCAGCTACCTACTTTTGATGTCGCAGAGCAGCGAGAGCTGTGACACAATGGTTGGTAGCTCTCGGATAAACATCATGTCAGGAAATTCGGGACTATCGAGCAGGTCGTCAAGCATCATAAACACGCCGTCGAAGCCATCGCGCTGTGGGCCGGTAGAGCAAGGTCATAAATGTAGTGGGTATAGGTTAATGAATCCGCCTTACAAACGAGAGATCTACCCGCTATCAAAAAGCTGTGGCCGTAAACGGGCATTTCGCTGACACGTACATTCTGGCTGTTGGCCTCGAGGATCGGTAGGACGATGAAGAGCGGGTCCACGGGGGTCATCATGTGGATAGAGCCATCTGTGGACAATGTTTTGGAGGAATGGCGGGTAGGAGAGATAAAGAACGCAATAATCAAGATCGACATACAGTAGCTGGCAAATAAAAAGGTTAGTAACGGCGTCGCCTGGGGGTTTCTGTTAGCTAAGGAACATTGCCGGATAATCTGGCAACCGTAGTCCGCTCGTAATGTGGGACACGATGAAAATACGGGGACCGGAGTGGTTGGTGATCAGGAGGGCCACCTACCGCTGACGACACTGTTTTCGGCTAGCCACGACCGCTCTCGGTCCATGTAAACCAGTTTGAGCTCGCATAACGTAGCCCCTTGCAGGTAGTAGAGCTGGTCCTGGCCTGTGCGATGGTAAGGACCAAGGGTATAATACATGTTCGTACAGTTAGATATGTTGTGTTGTTAAGGCTCCGTAGGGGAGATACAGCTCTAACTTAAGATCCCTAGCCCACACGGGGGGAAGTGATAAAATTTACCATTGACTGGGTGTGGTAACTTGAGTGCCCGGAATTCCGCATCTACGAACGGCAATTGGCGTGGCGTATAGTAGGGGTGGCGGGGAGGGGTTTAGAGAGGTAAGTGCCGTGGCGGTCGAACCGGTCATTCAGATAAACCAGGCGCGGCAGGGCCTGGTGTAAGGCTTGGGCATAGTCTCCGAAGGTCGCTTACACGTGTCGACGCTGGTCACTGGTTCGGGCGCGATGCATACATAGGAGAGGTCTTTGGCAATCATGACGCAGGGTGAAATAGTGATGGGCAGACTTGATCAGCAGGGTAGGCGAGTGGCGAGGCTGATAGTACAAATGAGAATTCAACAAAGTGGGATTAGAGAGTGGTGAACAGCGGGAAAGGGAGGAGGGTCAGGTGCGTTGCCCGCAAGTGGTAGGGACCTGGGCAAGTGTTAATACATACGAGCGGAAGGCAAGGTCAGTTGGCCTATCCTGGTGACACTGTGCGGGATTTGTAAAGGCTGCCAGGTGCTGTCGCAGAGGGCAGAAGCTGACGATTAATACCCCCTTCCATGCCGGGTACCTTGACCCGACCCTTCCTGAGGAACCCGAGGGCCTAGGGTTGCGGTCTAATGGCTGTAGCGTGAAGGGGAAGGAGGCAGTGCGTTAATGCCTCACGGACACCTAGTGTGACCTGCTTGACAATGCAATGGCGTCGACCACAATGGCCGACTCTTCCTAACTTATGCAACAAGCTCAATGCCAATTTCACGCGTGCTGGTTGGCACGCTGATTGGCGAAGGACCCTCAAAAACATCGCCTTTGAAATTACCAGTTCGCCCACGCCATGGCAATCCTCGACTCTCCTGCTTAGCAAAGAGGTGTCATCTTTGTAAACACTGAGGTAGGTTAGTGGTAAATCGGATCTGACTGGCCCCGCCTTTGCCCCCCCCACCCCACTTGCTTGTTGATCAGGCCGTGTGACATCATTCGTTTCTGTGCCGGCTGCCTGTTATCGCTATAGTCGAAAGTGCCCACCAGAAATCCTCAGTGTCATTACAAGGGCCACCACAGTTTGATGTTTTATTACAACTGAATATAGTTTCTAACCAACGTTGCTTGATAGCCTAAATACGATTTACTGCAACCCGAGTGATGGCCCCTCTCACCTGCACTTACGGCTTGGGGTACATCCACGTGTGCAGAACAGACTCGGCGGGCGTGAGGTGAACACCCAGGGACCGAAGGGTTTTGGCGTCCTTATCCACTACATTGTCGTGTTGCAGCAGCTTGACCTGGTCAGTGGTGATAGTGAACAGGTTGACCGGTAGTTTTTCGAGGAGCCAGGCCTGCATCTTGCCGACCGACCATGGAACGGACACGATGTTGCGCCGCTGGTCGGACTCCTCGAGGGTCAGCTCGATGATCTCGCGGTAGGTGTAGACTGGGGAAGCGGTGGGGGAGTGGTGGGAAAGAGGAGGAAGTTAGTTGAGACGCAAGTACGGGAGATCCAGGTGTAGGGGAAGCGTTACAGCCGCGGGATGGTTAGTGATGAGGGCGTAACGGTATACGGGGAGACTGGGCCGGCCCACCTCGACCAGCTGGTTTGTTGGTTCAACTTACTGCGCGGGCCTCCGGCCTCGATAGTTGCCCCTTTCCAGGCGTCGTCCCAAGCCGCCTTGGCGATTCCCGCGGCCAGGTCCTTCACGTAGACGGGTTGGAAGCGGGTCCGGCCTCCGTCGAACACGGGCATGACCGGCAGGAACTTGGCCAGTCGCGCAAACCGGTTGAAGAAGTCGTCCTCTTTGCCAAATACGATGCTCGGGCGAAAGACGACCGCGTCGGGCAGGACCTCTCGCACAGCGCGTTCTCCTAGGCCTGATAGAGGAGCGGATAATAGGAGAAGGGTTAAGGGCAGAGAGGTTAGCCGACGGAATTCGTGAACAATATAACCAACGAACGACCCCTTCAGTTGGAGATCGCAAGTGGATGAACCCTACGTAAAGTAGTTTATCTCTCAGCCCCGGGTGCCCTCTCATCCCTACCTTTCGTGCGGGCATAGGGCACTTCGGCGCGGGGGTCAGCACCGATAGCGCTCACGTGCACCAGCCGAGCCCCGGCATCCTTGGCCCCGCGGGCGACGTGTTCGGCGCCGCGATGCTGAATATTATCGAAGGTAAACTGCGGGGGCTTCTCGTGCATGATGCCCACTAGGTTAACCACCAAGTCGGCGTCCCGACACGCCCACTGGACCTGGTCAGGTTCGGTAATTTCGGCGCTCACAAAGGGTTCAATCTGCTCACCCATCTCGTCCCAGACCGGAGCCCGTTTGGGGTACCGCTGACTGCTGACCACGCGGACGGTAACATTTGGGTCTTGAATCAGGGCCCGCGCGACGTATTTTCCTGGGAGGGAGGGATATATGGATGGCAAAGAGTTATCGGGTGAATCTATTAGTAGCGCTTTCCAACAGTATTAGGCTAGCACTACATTACCTGGGCTTCGTGGCTGAGAAACTCTTTCTGCGCCAAGGCATTCGACCTTCCTAGCTCCCTACTCACCAAGGAAACCAGTACCGCCAAAAAGCACGGCCCGACGGGTGGCCGGGGTGGCGTTGGCGTCGGCCATACGGCAGAGGTGGGCGGTGGTGAAATGTCGGGACCCCCGGCCTGTTGTGCAGCCGGTATATTGTCGCGGGGCAAGGGTAGGGAGTCGACCAAGGGTGAGAAGTCGAACGGCTGACATGGCTGCAATGCGAATGGTGGCGGTTTCTGAATCGAATGGGAGGGTAGTGAGTATAGGTAAGGTATTCGGAGACGTGTTTCATGGGCAAGACAACGGCGCCGTCAAGGGAGATCGGGTAGATAGGGGAAGGGCCCAGAGTTGAGACTGGGTGGCTCCGCCGGCTAGCTCTCTAAGCCTAAGACAGATGGAGCCAGTACACGGTCGCACCGGCTTCAATTTAGGGGCAGAGTTGCAGACTTGGACGACGTCACTCTTCACCCACGTGTCGCTCACTAGCCTCTTTAACTTCAACCGCAGGTCGAGACGATAGAGCCAAGCGTCGATGTAGCGCAGCGCTGACCTTCGCTGGCCCTAGCGTTGTCCCACCATAACGTTAAAGCTCGGCAAACGGCGCCACATTTGCTGTTTTAATGATGTTGTTACATGTAGACCCAGCGTGCCTTGGGAGAAGAGAAAGGTATAACCGCAGTTGCTCGAATTAACAGCCCAACAGCTTGGCCTTCTGCGCCCATTTTCGTTACTTAGTGACCTGCTAGTCTTCCCCAGTACTGGTCGACCCGTACTGCGGATACCGTACGACCAGGGCGTCCGCCACACCCTCGACGCGCTGGCAGAGCTGGCGAATAGCGGTATCCTCAAACGTAATTGCTCGATCCTGTGTGAACTCCGCTGCGCTGTCGGGGCGGTCGAGATATATAAACCCGGCAGTGCGGTCAATGGCGGCATGGAGCCGGCCCTGGGTGATCATGCGGCAGGCCAGGCGCTCGGTCTGGATGGCGGAAATCCCGCCGAGTAGTTCGCCAGCCCGAGCCAGCGACAGGTCACTATAGACCTGAGAGGCAGCCAGGAGATTGTGTTCCTGCACCGCTTCGTCAAACACGGTGGTTGGGGTCGTCGCGTCGATTGGGGCTAACAGGGAGGGCGGCAGGGTACTACGGATGGCCACCGCCTCGGCGGGAAAGAGCAAGCGCCCCAGGTACATCTTGTGGAGGAGTGCAAAATGCGGAGAGGTCCGTGTCCGTTCGTCTTTGATCAAGGTGGCCAGGGCCCGGGTGCGTTGCTGGCCGGCGCCGGCTACGACAGCGGAGGTTATGGCCTGGTCAAGGGCCCGTGCCGGCTGGTCCGCACCATTCCCACCACCAGAAGCCAGGCTGATCTCATAGTACTTGGCATAGGCCTCTTGGAACCTGCACTTGGCCTCAAGAACCCGGGCCTGCGCCCACCGAAACTGGAGTTGGCCAGCTGGATCGTCCTTCACGTCGTGAACGAGTAGTCCGGCGCGATTTAGGTAGGTCTCAGCCATTGTCGCCTGGTTGGCTCGGAGGTAGAGTTGGGCGATGCGCAGGTAGACCCGAAACTTAGTGAGGCTCGGGACGTTGCGGTGCCCACTTTCGAGAGGAATGCCTTGCAGTGCCCCCGCCGCGTCTGTCCACGCGCTCTGACCTTCGTAGAGCTCGGCCAGCCGCTCGAGGGCGGCGTGGATCTTCAATGAAGAAAACCGATGGGAAGGGGGGCGCAAGGATCTTTATAGTGTTGGAGGTTAGTTAAGGACCACTGCCAGCCGCGTCGCTTTCCTGATTACTTTACTGGTAGCTGGGATACCGGTGCGCCTTTGGGCAATAAGTTTACCTGGTCTTCGAAGGATAGGGTCTGACCCTGTACCTGACTCAGGAGGTACTTCAAGGTGCGGATCTCCAACGCCGGGTCAAGCTGGTAGGCGCGTAGACCGGCAACGAAGCGAGTGACCTGTTCACGTTGCCGAACGACACTGGCCTGGTCTCTCTCGCCAGTCAAGTGGACCACGAGGTTCTCGAGCTGGGAGGCATCCAGGGTGGCAGGCTCCGAAGGCGATGGGCCCGCGAGGAATTGGGCGAGTGCGGAGTCCATGACGCGGGAGAAAAGGGAGGCGAGGCGCAGAATGAGGATGGTTTCAGGAGAGTAGAGATGAAGCGTTGGCTGGGACGTCCGGTATCCTGGGACGGCAACATGTAGGTTAGCCGTCGGTCGGAGGCCTGGAGGCGAGTCTGAATTGGTCTGTCGCCCAGCCTAACAGGGGAATTTGCCAGTTGACCTTCGCCGGCCATTGGCGTCGCAGTCCGGGTAATGCCCGCTGGGCCTTCTCCGTAGTCGGTGAGAGCGCGGACTGTAGCCCTGAGGGCCCAAGTCTCCACATTCAAGACTTGTAGTTCACCCTCATTACTAGTGGGGTCCGCAGGTCCGCACCATCGTTCCGATCACCGCAGTTTGTCTGTGAATAGCCCTCTTGTTTGCTAAACGTCGCTACCTGAAACGCTCGGCTTCGGCAATTCCAGCTCCGCCCCGAACCGCCTTTCTATTTATTTATATATTTTCCGGGAGGGGGGAAGCATACCCTGGTCGCAGCCGCCGTCTCTGCTGAACTTCACATTTCCGCTATGCCGAGCTTTCGGGTGCTCAAATGCTACGACGACCCTTGCGGAACCTACCAGATCCACCAGGCCAAGAAAGCCAAGGGGTGGCAGTGTAAAGTGTGCAATGCTAAACAGAGTCTGAAACGCATCTATTACGAGTCGGAGGACGCCGCCGATTGCCGCCAGGTGGTGCAGGCCCTCAACCTGCGGCGGCAGGGTGGGACCGTACCGACCGGCGGTTCCGCCTGGCAATCTGCCAGCGCCGTGTCTACGGCTTTACGGGCTGCCCTTCAGGAACCTGCTGGCCTGCCCCTGCGAGAGGACCGAACCTGTTCGTACCAGCCAGCGGACCCGACGTCGTCCAAATGGTCAACGTTTGTTGAGGTCCAGTCGGACTCCGACGAGGGTCCTGTTGATTTGGCGGAGAATAGGTTTACCACCGTCGTGCCAGCTACCGCGACAGCCAAATCGCGGAAGACGGAACACCCCGCGGCGGCAATGTCGGCGGGCGATGAGGCTATGGCGACCAAGCGCCGCCGTACGCCAGCGTCAGCCACTCAAAGTACCTCAGGCCGAGGCCGCCGACGCGGCAGCGACCAGGGGATGAAGCAGATGAAGATGTCCGCTTTTTTCGCCAAACCAAGCAGTCAACGTGAAACGTCTGCGGATGTGGCGGGTGTGCCTTCGGTATCTAGGACGAAATCCATTTCGCCGCCTGCACCGCCACCACAACCACCTCCGTCGCAGAGGATCGTTCATCCACCACGAGCACCAACCCTACCGAACCCTACCCGCTTTTCCACCCTCTCTGTCCGGCCATCATCGGCGCCAATGGCCACGGTCTCCGCTGCTAAAGACGTCTCCCTACCGGGAATGACTAACGAACCTCCCCCACTTGCCCCCGTTACCAATGGAACCGCTCTAGTCCCTCCAACGTCTTTACGGGCCAACCTTTTGGCCTCTCTAAGACGCCTCAACAAAGGCTACGTGGCCCCGGCCAGTCGGCAACCGCCAACGCCGCCACTAGCGGTTGCCAACCCGCTACCCGTGGCCAAGCCCAACGATGATGGGGTGACAAGTACAACTCCGTCCCAGGGACCAGAGGGCATATCGGGCGCCATCAGACCCGCCGCCTCATCCAAGTGGGCGGCGTATCAGGCGTCGGATGATGAAAGCGATGAGGAATAAAGATGCTAGTCAACATTGCATTTCTTGCTAGGGATTATAGTTTATAAACTGGGAAGGACGCAAAAATGCTGCAAGGGATACGCTAGCTGAAGTCAAAGTTAATGGACTGCAGCGCCGGGGTCAAGGAGAGGCGGCAAGATTAGGTGTCCGCCGGTTTTAGCAGTGGCCGTGCTTGCGGTAGTAGGCGTGGGTACACTTATGGCATCTTCCATCCCAATAGTGGGAGCGAATGCAATTGTGGCACCGTCCGTTCCAGTAGTGGGAAGGCTGGCACTGGTGGCGGATACGGGTCCACACGATGGCCTCGCCGGGAGCCTCACCCTCGTCCCCTTCGATGAGGATCTCCTCGGGTTCGGCGCCGGTCATCTCGGGCTCTTCTTCCTCAGTCTCGGTGCCAGTTGGACCAGGCTCTTCCTCTTCCGACTCAGTACCGGCTGGCTCGGGAGCCTCCGATTCGGTAAACTCACTCATGATAGGGGACATGGATGCTGTCTCGCTAGGCTCCGCCATGTCTGTGGCCGAGGGCTGCTCGCCCGTCATGCTCATAGAATCGTCGACAGTCACACTGGGGTTCGCGCCATCGGCCCGGGCGAGTGCGAGCAGGCCAATCGCTGACAGGATGAAAAGACGAGTCAGGCCGGTGGACTTCATTGTAAACAAGGGCGGACTGAGTATGTGTGTGTGTGTGTGTGTGCACGTTTTTAGTTTAGAAAGTAATCCAGTGGCCAAGGAAGGAAAGGCAGATTAAACCAGTTGTAAGGGGTAAAAGGATGGACGAGAGGTCGTGGAGCTGCTGATTTTGGCAATACGTAGCAACAGACTGAGCTTTTATATCCAAGGTCGAGCTGGGTCGCTGGTAGTCGATGTTTAGCAAACCCCAGGTTGCATCGGCAAGACGAACCGTTGCACAGCAGGCGGGGTCTCGTAGCGCGACTCTGTCCCGCGTGCGCCGGCGTACCCTAGTGGATCGTGCACAGGGTGTTACTGACAGTAGGCTGTGGCGACAATACCCTGATCAAATGATCCGAAGGTCCCGGGTAATACCGTAGGGTGTAATCATATAAACGAAGGGGAGGGCCAAAGCAGTTGGCGTACCGCGTCTGTCTGGGAGACTATCATGCTGATCTGTAGGCTGAAAAACGCTTTCTTCTGCGGCAGTTTACGATCACCCAGTATACGGGAGCCTTTGGTTCTCACCAGCTAGCTTTTGCTCCCAAGTGAGGTGGTTGACTTAGGCCACCTCGTAACCTGCCCAATTAATCGCCGCCGAATACAATTGGCAAGGACTCTGAACTTTACCGCATCGATAAAGGATTCATATCTGCAGGTGCCTGTCGATCCGAGGTATGTTTATTATCACGTATTATCCAAGCCAGTTGACGATAGCGGGCCAGTAATCCTTGGCATAGTAGCGAGTGCTGCATATACCGACTATCGACTCGCTTTACCTGGGTGACGTCGATTGTACCGGCTTGGAACAGTCGGGCTGGCGGCCAAGGTTCTGATAGGAACACGCCCCAGCCGGCTCACATGTCTCCATTGGATCGAAATCCTAATACTAGAGGATCTTCGTTTAACGTCGGCGCTATCACATTCGTCTCTTCTCAGCCGCACGACTTTAACCTTCGGCACCCATTCTGCGCCTTTTCCATTTCCCTCTCTTACCATGTCTGCGCTCACCTTCTTCCGCGCCGTACTCCGGCCAACGCTT
>JANBPT010000466.1:0-34596 GCA_027575765.1 Tieghemiomyces parasiticus | reverse complement strand
ACCATAACCAAAAGGCTATTCTACTATCACAGAATTTATGGTTCTGAAATAGTAGACTTGGACTTTACCCTGAGACAATCTGATGTGATGGTTCCCAATCACCACAATGGGAAAGCCAATACAGGTGGGAGTTATAGTCAGGCCACTTTTCCCACTAATAATGAGCTGAATTTCCCATGGCTTGACCCAACACAACACTTTGATTATTAGTGTAACTAGAAGGTTGTCAAAGTCAGTCTGCTAGACCAAAACGTCAAAGACAACCAAAACAAACAATTGAGAATTGACTCGTTTTATTATCATATTTAAGTCCCAAACTTCTGCACCTATAAGCTTGGGGAGTGTTTTTCCTTACCCTGCTTTGGGGTACCTAGTTAGTTAATTCAGCTACTATTTACTATTATTCACCCTTTTTGTGGTGTGGACGCCAGCTTTGCCTTTTGAATGGATCTAGTGGACATGCTGATACCCTGGGGTGTTAACAATAGGAAGTACACCTCTGGGGGAAAGGCCAGGACTAAGGTTTAAGGTTATCAGCATTATGTGGGGGGATGCAGACCCTCTCCCACACCTGAGTATAAATAGTGAGCCTGTGCTAGTTAGTAAGGGCTTAATAGTTAGTTTTGTTTTAGTAATTTATTATATTCTACATCTATTCTGGTATAAGTTGGGACACTGTTGTAGTCCCACGCCATTTAAATTGTTGCTAAATGTACATAACACTAATTTCTCTGTTGTTATGCCACTGGGTGCTGACCATTGCCCTGTACCACTTAGCCATTGTGGAGTCCTAGGCTGCCTAGTGATTTAATACTCATTCCAGGGCCTAGCACCACAATGAATTTTTGGGGGTGTGGTAGGTGAGACTCTGAGGGGCAGTTTGTTGCAAACGTAAGCAAGGTGAAGAAAGTATAGGATAAAGAATATTAGTAGTTAGGTTGATAGGCTTATATATACCCTAGAAGTGTGTGGCAATTGGTTCTTTGCTAGGGTCTCAATAGTTAGCCATGAAGGCTTGGGGTATGTTACCCTGGCCAATTGTAGGTGTTGGTGCGGTGGTGTTGGTTCCTGTGTGGCGTTGTGGTGGCTTGCAGAGCTCTGTGGGGTGTCGGCATTTGGATACCAACAGGGGGAATATATAGTTAATAACGCATAAAAACTAAATAACACTCTGGTTGGTCCATACTTTTCTCCAATCTTCCACCTACCTCCATTAGTATTGGCACCTGGACAGGCCACAATTGTTATAACCTGTGACACCCATAAATCAGGCCACCAACCATCACACAGTGAGTGTACTATACTGCAAAACTTCCGAGCTACCAGAGGTTATAGTCTTTTCCATGCCACCATTGGACACACGCCCTAACTCCACCAGCCCATGACATGGTAATTGGCCGGCAAATAATATCAACTCGGGCTCCAGCCCTCCTCCCTGATTCCTGCTCCATTTTATCACTATCTTTTTATATTTGTCTGACAGTGCGTAGCACCCCCTACCTCTGGGCGGCCTTCCGCCTCTCCAGTAAAACCACCCTGCCTGTCTACTTGCCCATTGGGTGCCAAACCCTATTTATGAGAACCACAGCAGTTGAATTGAATTTTTGTTGGGTTTTTTCAGACCTCATGGTCCTGGTACCTTACTTTTCAAGTAGCCAAAGTTTATGCCTGATTTATTTGAGAGGCGTAGTGGACTTCATTAATAGTAGACTTCAAATTTCCCCCGTGCTTTTTAATGCCACAAACCCCAGTGGGGGGGCTCTCAAAAACGTTGCTAAAATGAGAATAGATCAAAAACTAAGATTTTTTTCATAGTTGCGACCTATACTACACTTATCAACGTCCTAAGGGACATCAAACAATGTAGGCATTGTTCAATAGGAAGCAGACCAAACGTCCATAGTACCCATAATAATAATCCCCTACTAGCCCATTTACGCTTTCAGTTAGTGACTGCCCATTTGTATGCATCTGAAGTAGTCACAGGCTGAGGAACAATTGTTCACTTTATTGACGAGCTGAAGTATGAGTTCCTGGAAGGGTAATAAAGCAGAGTACAACACCATTAGAGCAAAGGTTGCCATTGGGTTGCACAAGCCTCATTAATTTCCGCCAATACAGCGGGCCTTTGTAGGAGGCGGCTTTGTACCAGTCATCCTATTCTTAAGTCTGTTGACACCTTGTGTAAAAGCTCCGCGTACGTGATCCACAACACCTGCTGGCTGCGGGCATGCAAGGACGGCTGGGGCGGAGAAAAGGAGTATCATGGTGGCCGCAATGAGTGAAAAAGTGAACAGCTTCATGGTGGTGGAAATGAATGCAAATGAAGTAGGAGGGGCTAAATGTAGTGGAGCTGGAATTGATATGTAAGTGGAGTGAGACAGAACAAGTCAGGCTTGAAATGGTGAGATGGTAGTTTCAGCCAAAGGGCCAACTGCCGGACTTTTTATATGCGACTGTCAAGCCGCAGGTTGGGAATTTGGAGAAAATGAGGCGGAGCTCCCCCCCCCTTTCTCTCTCTCTTATCCAGCGGTGGACTTCAACTGGATGAGACAAGGCCATAGAGACAGCCGATACAACCAATGTATTCTCCCATTTTATTGATCAACACCACATGGTTGTGTAAATTAGAGGGATGGTCCAACCAACATGGTTTCTCAATGTTCCATACTCATAGTGTGACGGGGTGTGCGTCCCAAGGGAGGGGACAAGTAGGGAAAACGGCCGAGAGGGGTCCAAATGGCGAGTGGGCCAGAATGAGAAATGAAACGTTTATTAGTTGCACACTTAGTGCGATCAGGCTGTTATGGGCGCCTTGCTTGCTATAAGTATTCTTGGGGCCGGGGTGACGCGATACCATCCGTTGGACTTGCTGGGGCGGTCGGGTGGCCTTGCACTTGTTATGCGTGTTTGCGGGCGATCTCTCTGTTGTACTGTTGGAGTTCTCTGCAGAAGGGCGGGGGCCTCCTGGCTGGCCCATTGGTTACATATTTTGCCCTGGCGGTTGACTGTCATCCAGGGTCTGTTGGGCGTTAGGCGCAGTGTCTTTCTCTGCCCTGTGTCGTTTGGGAAAACCCGCTGTCTCGCGCCAGAGGGTCTCCTCCGGGGAGGTGAGGTGCTCCCTCTTTTCTCCCCGTGGCTCCTTGCTCTCCCAGGTCCGGAGTGGGTTGGATGACTCTGTGTTTGGAGGCATTGACCTTAGTTCCGGCGGGTCAAGGGCAAGTGGGCTTGGGGGCTCGGTGTTGTCTTCCGCCGAGCCTTCTTCTCCGCTGGGGGTGGGACTGAGGGTTTGGCCCAGGGTGTTGTTGGGGAGAGGGGTTAGCTCTAGGCTGCTCACCGGGCTAAGTGGGGGGTCGGCAAGGAGCAAGGCCAGGGGATCTAAGGGACTGGTGCCCCAGACCTGCGGAAGGTCCTCGTCCCCTCCCTCTGTGGGGTCGGTTGGCTCGTTTGTTTGGGAAGGCGGATGAATTTCTGAGGGTACTTGTCCTCTAAGGTTGCTGGCTGGCTTGTATACTGGGTCCGGGGAGGGTGCGTTGGATCTTGGGTTGGCTTCCTCTTCCCCTTGGTGATATGGCAGTAGACGATCTCCGTGGAAGGTGCGACTCAGGGGGGTGCCATCTAGTTCGGTCAGATGGTATACCAAGCCTTGCCGCTCTAGTACTAAGTATGGACCCGTGCGTCTTTCAATTCGTGCTGCCATGTTGGGTGGCTTGGGTAGAACTTTGACTGTGACCAATTCGCCCTCCCTGAATGGTTGGCATGAGACGTGAGCATTTGCCCGCAGCATGGCTTGGCCACGGTTCCGTTGACGCACTTCTTGGAGATGCTCTAGGCATCGTTGGGTGACTTGATGTGTACTGTTAGACTCTTTGGCGTGTAGTACTAGACTCTCCGGGTTAAGGACTGGCCTGAGCGGATGTAGGGCAGCCCAAGGGGTCAACCCTGTGTCAGGGTTGGGTAGCATGGCATGCCCTGCTACCACGCGTGGTATATGGCGGACCCATCCTCCTTGGCCGCCTTGTTCCGTGAGGCATCGTCGTAGTGATTCCTTGAAGGTTCCTATAAATTGTTCTGCTAGGTCCGAGATGGGGTGATAGACGGAAGAATGGATTATGCGGATATGGTGCTCCTCAGCAAAGGAGGAGAAGAGTTGGCTAGTAAATTGGGGGCCATTGTCGCAGGAGATGACCTCCGGCTTACCATAAAAGGGTATCCACCCCTTGGCCAAGGCACTTGTGATGTCGGTGGTGGTGGCCTGTTCCAGGGGGAACACTTGGTAGAATTGGCTGGCGGCGTCTACAGCTAGGAGGAACTGGGTTTCAATGTCACCTAGACTGCCTACCGCTCCTAGGTCAATGTAAAGGTGTTTTCCCGGCGCCGGGGTGTCTAGGGCGGTGCTTTGGGGGGTGGTTCAATGGTTGGCAATTGCTTGTAGTTGGCACGGCCTACATGTCTTAACCGTCCGGTCGGTTAATTCTAGCAACCTATCACACCATATCTGTGAGCGGACAAAGGCGGCTAGGCAATCTCGCCCGGGGTGGCCTAAAGCCTGATGCCATTCTCCTATGGTGAGTCAAGCCCAGTTGGTGGGGGCCACAGTGACCCAACGGCCCATTGTGCCCGCTGGACCAGAGACGTCAAATTTCTCCAGCAGGTTGTTTGCTAGGCGCATGCCTCGTACTTCGGTGAATAGGACATCATCATGTCCCAGGATTGTGTCCCGTTGTTGGCATAGGGTGCGCCACTTCTCTAGGAGCAGGTCGTTCTGTTGTATCTTGGGCGTCAGGTCCACCCGCCAGGCGGAGGGGATGGCCGCCCTTAGGGAGCTTTCACCGGGGGGTGACCTGGGCGGCTGGTCAGTGGACTCTAGCGTAGTGTTGTCACTGTGCTTGGTGTTGTGACTCAAAGCTGATTCTGCTAAGCTGTCCTCTACCTTGTCCCGCTCCTGGTCATTGTGGCTGTCCAATTCTTCTGGAAGAGGGGGGCAATTGAGATGTATGGCGGCTACTATGGCAGGGGGGGGATTAGGCTTGGCCTTGCGGGGTCATAGACGGGTGAGGCATCGGGAGAGCCAGTCGGCAGCTAGGTGGGTTACTCCCGGCCAATGGTGTATCATGTGGTGATGGACTCCTAGGGCTCCTAGTTCAGCTTGGAACCGTCCTAACTCGTTGGCTTGGCACGTGTCACAATGGTTGAACAAGCTGAGGGCTGTGGTGGCATCTACTTTGATGCGTAAGTCCACGCACCCATCTAGGTAAGTGTAAAAGTGCTGGACCGCTTGCACTAGTCCCCAGGCTTCTCGCCAGCCCGGGTGGCGGCAACCTTGTGCTCCATCAAAGGCTTTGCTGAAGTAGGCTACAATGCTGGCTTGGTGGGCCCGTCCCTGAGGGTAACCTAGGAGCACTGCCCCAATGCCCGCTTTGGCGGCATCTACCTGTATGGTTAGCGGTTCACTGGGTCCTGGTTCGTGAAGATGGGCCATGTTTTGGAGTGCCTGTTGCAGGTCAACCCAGTGGGGGTGGAGCGCCGCCTGGTCAGCCTTGCGTAGTCGCGTCTGTCCGGTGAGTGCGTAGAAGGGGGCCAAGAGGGCTGCTGCCCAAGGAAGGTGCCCCAAGATGGCGTTGACACCACCAGTGAGCCTCTGGATGTCCTTGATTGAGTTGGGCATGGGCATGTTCTGCAGGGAGGCTATTTGGTAGTCTGGGAGGGTCCAGGTCCCGCCACATGACCACCTGTAGCCAAGGATGTCTAGGTCCTGCGTCCCCAGGAATACACTCTTGTCCAGGTTTACCGTCAGGTTCCATTCGGCCAGTTTCACAATGAACTTCTGAACGTCTTGGATGTGGTGCTCTCAATGCCCAGTGGTGCTCTTGATATAGATGTTGTCCATATAACCTAGCAGGCGGCCCTTTAGGGTAGGGAGTTCGCTAAAAACATGCATGAGTAAGGTGTGGGCAATGGCTGGGCTCTGGCTGTTGCCTTGTACTAAGCGCGTGGGCCTTACCTTGCCATGGATTCCACCGTCAAAGGTCCAGAAATCGCGGCAGTCTGGGTGCAGGCAAATGGCAGTGAAGTATGAGTGTGGTGATTGGGAACCACCACATTAGATTTTCCCAAGGTAAAGTCCAAGTCTACTATTTCAGAACCACATATTCTGTGATAGTAGAATAGCCTTTTGGTTATGGTATTAGACTTGGGCCTAATATCAGCACAATGAGGCTAGATCCAAGCTGGTTATGATCTTTGCGTTGCCTACAAATTGGCGGACAGTGTGTAGATGGGGGAGATCAATGCCTATGGGGTTCATGTTGAGGGCGCTCCCTACGCTGTCATCTAGGATGACTCTCCGGGCCTTGGTGTTGGGTTTTGGCAGGGAGTAGACTGGCAGGTTAGCGTGGGCTGAGCCAGGTTCATCTATGCCGTGGGTCAGTCTGGTGGCTACAAACTTGTCCATGAACTCCCGGTCCCCTTTGCTGTGGGGGGCTTGTGAGATAAAGAGAAGTTGAGTGTCGTCTCTAAGAGGGGGGCGTATAAGTGTCAGGGTGCATGGCGGGGGGCACCCCAAGGGGTACTCCCGCAAAGCTTGAGATCCCTTCATGATGCTGCGTACAAGCAACTGCTGTTCCTTGTCATTGATGGCTTGAGTGTGTATCCGGGCTACCACGTTGGCTTGGTTCACGGCCGGGTACATGGAGTCCGCTCTCCAAAATTTGGGGTCCTTTTGGGGGTCTCTCAGTTGATGGAAGAAGGATGCTGGTAGGCCAAGGGGGGCCCTAAGCTTGCGCTGCACCACAGTGCTGGTTTCTTGAGGGGCGTCTATGGTCTCCTGGTCTTGGGGTGCTGGCCTGTCTGTGGAGGGGCTTACGTCCGTGATCTGGGGGGTGTCCTTGTTTGAGGGATCTGGTCTCTGGCAGAGATCTAGACCCAGGGAGTCTAGGTCTGGCCGTCCAACTAAGCACTCAATTCCTAGGGCCTCGTCAACCACTACAAAGTGGAGCCATCAATGTCGGGTTGATTCGCTGGTGGTGAAGCAACCTTTGGCTGTGCCTAGAATGCGGGCAGGGGAGTTGCCCCAGCAGGGTTGCAGGGCCGGTCGCCACTTGCGTCTGATACGTAGTCCTAGGCACTGGGCAGTTGGATAGGTGATGAGGGAGCGGGCGGCCCCTTGATTGGCTGCTGCCTCTAGGGGGAGTTTACCAATGGTGGCATCTCTCAGATATCTCCAGTGGGGGTCTGGGACGTCAGGTTTGGAGAGGGGGAGAGGTCGTTTATTCTTAGAGGGTAGAAATGCTGCGACCTTGGCCCCGTGTCCTGGCGTCCCTAGGCGTTTCCCGCCTTGGTGTCACCTTTCTCCTGGACTGCCAGCTTGGCTTCCGCGCGCAGGGCTCGGTCTTGCATGCGCTGGAACTTGGTGGATTTTGGCTGACTGGGCTTGGCACCCTCCGTGGTAGTGGGGGCGTGTGGAGCAGGGGTGCTGAGTCTGGTGGGGCTGGGGGCTACATACTTGCGCATGTATTCCTGTCGCTTCTTGGCTAGCTTAGCGGCTTGTGCTGCGCGGTCTAGGAATTCTGGGAGGTTCTGTGCGGTTATGCCTTCGGTGTCAAACAGGTCGTTGGGGGCGTTAACCAGGGCTGGGGAGAACTGGACTAGGAATGCCTCAGCTACTTGGACGGCCCAGATGGAGGCGGCACCTAGGTACCAGGTTACGTCAATGGCCAGGGTTGCTGCGTCCTCAATTTCCATTCCTTGGAATAATGTTCCTTGAGTGAGGCGGTCTGCATAGTGGTTTCTCCAGCGGTCTGTGGGGTAGCTTTTCTTGAGGTACTGGACTAGGGTGGCCCAGTCCTGTACACGTCGGCGGGCTAGTCCTTCCAGCACAGTGGGCCCCAGGAGCATTCGGATCAGTATGAACATGGCTTGCTCACCTTGGTGTCCCGCGTATTGGGCTAAGGACTGCAGGACTGGCTCTGTGGTAGAGAACCAGGTCTCAAAGGTGGGCCCCGCTAGATCAGCTGTGAAGATGGGGGTTACCTCACGGAGGTAGCCCACCAGGTGCATTGGTATGTCTCGTAGGGCGTCCATGCTTTAGGTGGGGCGGGATGCGTTGGCGTTGCTTATAAGAAGTGTGCAACTAAAAGTTGTGACGGGGTGTGCGTCCCAAGGGAGGGGACAAGTAGGGAAAACGGCCAAGAGGGGTCCAAATGGCAAGCGGGCCAGAATGAGAAATGAAACGTTTATTAGTTGCACACTTAGTGCAATCAGGCTGTTATGGGCACCTCGCTTGCTATAAGTATTCTTGGGGCCGGGGTGACGCGATACCGTCTGTTGGACTCGCTGGGGCGGTTGGGTGGCCTTGCACTTGTTATGCGTGTTTGCGGGCGATCTCTCTGTTGTACTGTTGGAGTTCTCTGCAGAAGGGCGGGGGCCTCCTGGCTGGCCCATTGGTTACAGGGGGACCTCTTTGATAATGTGATTGTCTGCACTGCCGTGTACTTGGTTTGGCTATCTCATTTATGTCATAAAGAGCCAACAAAGACCTTCTCACAGTTAACAGCAGGGGTCACGCAGTGGTCGGCTTGTCTAATTGCGACCTAAAGTTCTCCTATAACTCAACAGCATAGGCGGAGGCCAGCTCCGGGATGACCGCGGTAAGATGGGGAGGCCGAGATTGTGCCCTTCACAAAAGAGTTGGGCTTGCTCGGTAGATTAGTAAATACAGATAATTGAACCCCTCATTCCGCGAAATTCTAGCACTTAGCATGTTGTATGTTGTCATGCATATAACGAATTTACACGCTTTAGACTTACTGTGTGCGGTGATTCAAGGTCGTTGTCAACATGTGGCACAATCAGGTAGATGTATGTAGGTGATACCATTTGTTTTGAGGCTTTCGACTTTAAAAGATGTTTATTTATAATAATTACCACCGCCCTACACTACTCGGCAAGCACTTTCTATCCAGCCATTATAACGGACTCTTAAGCCATTTGATTGGAGTTTAGCTAATTCCGACCGCCAGGCGTCCACAGCCTACCTCCAGTGTGGTGAACTTCTTATCCTTCAGCCGCTATTTGACATTCCTGAACAGCCAGAAGTCACAGGGAGTCAGGTCAGCAGGACTGTGGGGAGTGGCCAAACGAAGTTTGAGTTAAGAGTCGGAAATGTAGGTCGGGGTAGCTGCAGCACGATGCAGTGGTGCATTACCATGGTAGAGTCATGGAGGATGATGGTCGAGGCTTCCGTATGCATCCACCCAGGCCTGGACCATGGGCTCCAGCCCGTACTCTACATAGAGTTTGGCAGAGACCTTGACACCAGGGGGGCTTGACACTCAGGTGTAATAGGCCACGCCTAGTGAAAAAACTGGTCAGCACCACCCTGGGTAAGGTATGGCCTCGGTGGGTCCCAGTTGGGACAGAGCCACCTTTAGGACACCCCCTCCAGCAACTAGAGCCAGCAGGGGGGGGGATCATAAAAGTATATCCTTATCTCATCACCTGTGACAATGGGGCCCAGCAGGTAGTCACTGGCCCCATTGAACTCCTCCAGGAACTTGGTGGCAAATCGTACCCACTGGTGGTGCTGGTCATTGGTGAGGCCGTGGGGAGAGGGACCCAGTGATTGAAATAGCTGTGCAAACCCAGGTCCCTATGCGGGCCATTGCACATGGTACTAGGAGAAGTATGGCAGGCCCAGGCCAGCTGCTCAGCAGTCAGTTGAGGGTCATCCCCAGCCGCCTCAGGATCACGTCCTCATAATATCCACCAATGTCATCTGATGGGTGGCCAGAACAAGGGTCATCTGCAAAAGAGTAGTGACCTGTGCGAAAGCAAGTCAGCCACTTGTGGATGGTGGAGTGGATAGGGGCAGCCAGGCCCAGCTTGGAAGTCAAAGCATCTAGAATAGCACCTGACTTGCGTTCCTCTAGATAGTAATTATTAATAAGGACCCATACACCACGCCTGGTTTATTTTTAGGTGGAGTGGGAGAGTGGGGGCTTCAAAAGTAGACATGCTGGATGGTCAAAAAAAGCAAGGTGTGAAGTCAGAAATGGTTCAATCCTGGTGTGGTTTATACCAATTGATTCAGCATTGTTGATTCTCCCAGGTTTTATCTGGAACACTACGATCTGAGACGTCCAGCCTAAAACTATTTAATGATTTTGTTTAACCTAATCTATGATTCTCCCCTCAGCTCCTTAAGACAAGTACCAAGCATCTGCTGGGATGACCTCGCCATTTTCCGCAGGATAATTTGTGGACTATTCTCTCTCTAAGGGACCACTCACTGGTACCTCTATCTGTCGAGCACGACATTATTATAAATAGTAATGAATAGACCGGTGCCAACTCCCTCCCCTTCGTCTGCAACCGCAAAATACTTAGTAATCGGTTAAGAGGGGTTTCGTCAACAGGTGTGAGAGTGTGTGATTGTACCTAGGAACGCTAAACCCTAAGGTTACACGAAGCTCTCTATCGGCCATGATATGCAATAGGGACTGAATTTTAGAGTCTCCAGTCGGAATAGCGACGGGTCGAAGCTTACCATGCTGCCCGCAGTAGGTTCCATCGTCCAAACGTGGCTCTATTAGTTGATTCACACTTACCCAAACCAGCCCTTCCATCTCAGGAATCAAATAATCATCATCATCAAAAACCCATAGATTTCACCCTACAATCCCACCCTAGCTTCCCCTCTCCTCCTCATTGTAACCCTAGGCAGTTCCGAACGACTAAATAGAGGCTCGTCATGAGCTTCAAGCAAATCGCTCGCTAGAATCGGCTGTGGAGGCCTGGATGAAGGAATTTTCGACGACCCAGCTCCATCACCGGGATAGGGCGGTCAGAACTACTGGCGTGAACTGCTCAACGGATCTTTATCAGTTCCTTTAGTAAAGCATAGCCGTTTATCTGAATCCATCCCCATGAACCTATCCGGGGCCACTTGTCCAATGCACGGGGCTCCTAGTGGGGAGTAAGCGGCTAGTTGGAGCCTGCCAAACTTCAATAACCCCCATGGTCACCGGCCCAGAGCGGGGCCTTAAGTAGCGCAACTCTACCAACCTCTGAGCTCCTTTGGGACTTAGCCGGCGACCAGCGGCGCCAAAGTGTATGAGAATACGGAGGGGCTGCCCACATATCGTACCATATACCCCGACAGTATTTTCCTTCATAGGCCATTTCGAATCAATGCTAAATAATTTATGGTGAAAAACGATGTAGGGATACAAAACAGCGAAACCTTGATACCAAGCTACCGGCAAATGCAGAGGACAAGCCCATACCATACGTCTAGTGGTAATGCATCTCATGGACGCAATCCGACCGGCGGTACAAGAACTTCTCAGGGACGTCCGGCCGGGGCTGATGGGTAGAGTCATTTTGGATATGATCGGTGACAGCCTGAAGATCAAGATCGAGGGCCTTGACGATAAACTCGCCGACCTCGGTGTTCTCGTGGTTGCCGCGGAGGAAGTCGGCGCCGGCTCCGTAGGCGTAGAGGTTCACGTCGACGCCCGTGTGGCCGTGGGTGGACCATCCAATGAGGGCACGACGGCTGATCATTTCGGTGAGGGTCTCGCGTAGCTCGTAATAGTCGGTATGGGTACTCAACTGCTTGATTTCCTTGTCGGTGGCGTCGGTGACCCCGAGCCACTGCGGGAGGACCACCTTACGGACGAAGCGCCGACGCTCGTCCCCGGCGTTGTAGGAAAGGAGCTCAAGGGCGGCCTTTTCCATGCTGCGGGTGACCGGGGTGAGGGCTTCCGGGTGCCATACGTACTCCGGGTAGGTTGTGTTGAGCTGGCGGCCAATGGTGAGGCCGCCTGTCTCGTGGTCGCTGGTCGATACCAGGACGGTCCCGGGGTTCTCGTCCACGAACTTTTTGACCACCCGCACTGCTTCCCAGTACGCCTCGACCTCGTGTACGTGGGTGGCCGGGTCGTTGGCGTGGGCAGCCATGTCGATCCGGCTGCCCTCAATCATCAAAAAGAATCCTTCGGACTGGCCCGCGCTGGCGTGCTTGAGGAGATCAAGGGCCTTAGTGGCCATGTCGGCCAGGGCAGGCTGGTGGCTGTGCGACCGGTCAATCTCGTATTCCATATGGTCGTCAGCGAACAGACCCAATACTGGGAGGCGGGTATTGCCCGGGGTGAGGGCCTCGAGCTCGGCAGCGGAGGATAAGTGGGTGAAGCCGTAGTCCTCACGGGCGGCGCGCAGGACGTCCACATTATCGGTTCGGCAGCTGCGCTCGGCGCTCATAGGTACGAAATGACAGGCGCCGCCGCCCAGCATCAAGTCGACGACGCGGCCCATGGAATAGTTGCCGATCTGCTGCTGAGCGATGAGGTCCTCCATGTTGCGCTGCACCACATGGGCCGAGAAGGCGGCCGGGGTAGCGTGGGTGATACGGCTAGTGGCAACGAGGCCGGTGAGTAGCCCCTTACGCTTGGCAGCCTCCAGCACGGTCCCGCAGGGGGTCTCGTCGGGAGCCACGCCGATGGCGCCGTTGTAGCTCTTCAGAGCGCATGAGAAGGCGGTGGCACCAGCGGCCGAGTCAGTGATCAAGCTGTTTGAGGATCTGGTCCGTGAGGCGCCCACCAGCAGCTCGTCGAGCGGGGACTTCCACGACACGTCCTGCTCGTTGATAGTCTGATGGTAACTGCGCGCAAACGTCTCCGAGGCCGGGCCGAATCCGTCAGAGATCATCATGATGACATTGCGGGCCCGGGGGCGCGAGGCGTCATTGCCAGGCTGGCTAGCGTCGAAATTGCCGCCTTTGGCCAGGCTGTAGCCAGCGGCGGCGGTCACGGCCAGGAGCGACAGGATACCGACGCTGTAGAGAACGACGGCCTTGCGCGAGCGCTGGACAAGGAAGGGGGAGACCATGGGCGGTGGTACCAGCAAGGGATAGTGCAGGATGGGAAAGTATAATCGAGGGATCAGCGATAAATCTGACGTACGGCCAGGGCGGGTGGGCTAGGGCTGTGAATATATAGCTCCGGAGGCAATCTATTATTCTTGAGATCGAGTGCTGGCGCCAGGGGGGCGACTGCCTTGGTCACCAGGGTTGCGTCCACCACTCTATACCTTGGAATCCTCTGCGGTCGACCCCTAACCCCACCGATCGATGATGCGCCCACCCCTGCCGTCTCTCCTTAGTTGGGCAAGTCCCCAACACCACCGACGGACCCAAGGACCTCGGCTGGCAGCCAGTTAGGGGGATGGTACCCCGTCACGTTGACCACGGGCGCAGGGGCACGGTCCTTGTCGGGATGAGGGAGCAGGGGCGGGGATACATGACCCCGTGGAATCGGGAGCCACGGGGCCGGCAAACCGAGACCGGTGCCCGTGCAGCGTTGGGCTATTCACTCCTGACCAAGTGAGCTTACCTTGGGTGGAACTTGGCCATTGATAAGGCCGACTTCCTCGGCGGAGCCGTTCGCAGAGGTAGACGGTACGGCGTGGTCGGCCATGCTATGGCTGGTGTATTTGTGGGTTGAAAGTATTGAGGGGTGGTACGAGAAGCACAAACAGGACACGGCACCTTCTGGATGGAGCGAAGGAAGCGCAAGCGTGTAACAGGGCCGGCGGGGAAGTGGCAAAGAGGGTAATAGACTACGTAGAGGAGGGGGGCGGGAGGAACCCGATTGGTATGTGAAGTGAGAGACTGAGGGGGGGGGTCAGCTACGCGTACAAGGCCAAGTAGGCGTGGGCTAGTTATAAGGCGGACAGTGGGCGGAGGCGAAGAGGCACAGATGAATTGCCGAACAGGAATTGCTAACGACTGGTAACGACGACGGAACGAATAATGGCGCGGCGGCAACGTGGATAGACGATAGGAGGGATGGCTGTGGGATGACGGTGGACAGCGAATGTGGTTGTAACGTGACTGGGATGTAGAACAAGTCGAGTTCCAGCTACTGGAGGGCCGAGTCGAAGGCGGGCGAGAGGTGGTGGGTAAGGGGGTGTGACAGGCGACGGGGTGGACCGAGGCCAGGCTATAAAGGTGGGCAAGGGAGGCGGAGGATGAGGGGAGGAGGGGCATAGCTGGTGAGAGCGAGGAATGGGCTGCCGCCCCCGTGACCGGTGGAATCCAGGCGACATAAAGAGTGTGTGGTTTCAGAGGCCCTCACAACCCTAGCTCCGCAGTTAAGTCGAGGGGAGGGTGTGGCGGGACCCTTTGGCTGGGCGGCGGAGGGAGCTGAGGATGGAAGTGGCGAAGGGATGCGCCCCCCCCGTAAAACAGACAAGGTGATGTCCAGATGGTAAAGCGCAGGCCAAGCACCACCGTGGGATGGTGACGACGGCCTGGGGCTGGCCTGTTGAGTCAGCATATCCTGCGCATGCTAATGACTTGCACTTCCCCCGCGGACACTCCTATTATATTGGGATCGTCTGCCCTGAGAGTGACAGGGCCTGGCCTCGGCCGCCTACTCCCTTTTCCATTCGCCCACCACACCGAGTACTCCATGTGACTACGGAATACACCACTTGCTGCCCAGCTAGGGCTGTTGGACGATGGTGCCGTCCACCGGCTGGCCATACATGACCTCGCTCAGAGACCCTGCCGTGCTCTAACCGACACCTTCTCGCCCACAGTGCATTTTGAGGTCCATCTGGACACCGGTGACTTGGAGGGCAGTATATTGGACTCCGCCTATGCGAGCTGCATGATGGGGGAGGAGGTGTGTCGCCACTGCTGGGTCATTAGATGGTGGGAGCTCAGGCCAAAGGATGCGGGACACCCCTCCAACTCATCCCCCCCGCCCTTCCTAAGCCAATGGAACGTCGGACCCTATCGCCCTGGCCTCGCTTGCGGCGTCTTGATCAAGGTGAATTGGGAGTGTGTGTCTTTCGGCAGGTCCTCTAGGCCTTGTTCTGGTGAAGGTGGGGGAGGGTGAAGAGAGGGCCGGGGGTCTCCGTTTGCCTTAACGATAATCTCTGGTCGGGCCGGGAAGCCCCCCACCAGCATTGTGGACCGTCGGTGATTGTGGCAATACGACAAGGAACCGTGGCCTGCGTCCGTGGTATCCCATGACCAGCGGTTGCCAAGATTTACCTCACCCTCCCTGCTTTTTAGCCCCCAACGTCCAGAGACGGCCTGACCGGAAAGGGTGCGTAGTAGGATTTATAATGGCTTCAGCCATTCAAACTCCATCCAAGCGACCCGGGAGTCTGCGGGAACGCCGGAACATTTAATGCGGCTCAGCAACCTATTTCTCCGACCTCACCCCATCGCACTGGCCACGTGATGTGTACCCAGTGGCTGATCGGTGTCAGCGCTGCCTTTCCGTCGTGGGAGGTCAAGGAACTCACCCTCTGGTTCCACATTTCCCTACTACGTAGCTCACTTTCCCTCACGGGGATCCGCGAGCGGGGGGGGGGGGAATGACGCAGTCAGGAAAAAAAAAGCCCCACCATCCCCTTCACAATATAAATATGAAATACATAGGCATAATTTTATGAAAATCGAACAAAGTTCCACGGGATAAGATAGTAGTGCTCTACTGAACAAAATTGGCGAGTCGAACAGCGTTGAGAACCACCGGTGAGAAAATAAAAGAGTTCACAACAACAACAGGAGATTATGTAGCATGTGCCAAAAGAAAGCATCAACAGAGGACTACCCACGCTTCTTGTCGGTCGCCTCGGACGGTGATGTATTTGGTGTCGTCGCCGTAGTCACGCCGGCTCCATAGGGATTATGGTACCACGGGAGGAACCAAAACTGGTAGACCGGGTAGGCGATGAGCAGGGCAACAAAGACCTGCCAAAACAGGATGACGGCGCGCGGGGCCGGCTCTGTAAACTCACCCTTGGACAATTTGATGCAGATAAGCACCTCCGTGATGATGTTGGCCAGCATGAGCCAGATCTGGGTCCCAATCCGGGTATTGGCCAGGGGACTCATCATGTAGTCGTAGGCCTCGCGGCAAGACGGGATACCAAACAGGAACATGATGGTGAGGCGGTAGGTGACGAGCGGGTGCTCCGGGGGCACCCACAGAAGGAACTTGAGGTAGAACGCGTTGAGCTCGCAAACCAAGATGACGGCCACCACCAGGATGACGGCGACGTAGTTGCGGAAACTCTTGGTGGGGCCCCACTCGAACTTGGTCCAGCTGTGCGGGGTGAACTGGGCGGCGGTCCGGCTGATCTTACCGCGGTAGGTGGGGATCTGGCGGATACCGCGCCACGAGTACTGCTTCATCTCAAAGTATTCGCATGTTTTCATGCCCAGGTAGATGCCCAGCCAGTTGCACACCAGGACGTCCAAGATCCAGTGGTCCCACCAGCACTCGGCAAAGTTGTTGAGCTGGTGCTGCAGCGAGTACTCCATCACCTCGAACATAACCGACACAATCCAGCACAGCCACACGTCACGGATGATGAGGGTCTTGCCGAACCACCCTAGGGCGTGCGCCAGTACGAAGATGTCCACCTGGTTCTTAAGATTGTCCCACGTGAGCTCGCAGCTGTCGGCGTAGGAGCGATCGGGCAGAGGTTTGCCCAGCTCCGGGTCCCAATACGCTATGAGCTGGCGCGCATCCCGCGGGTTTTGGAAAAGCAGGAAAACCAGAAACATTTGGTACAGGACACCCATCGCCAGCACCAGTCGCCATACTGCCGGGTGCGGGCGGATGAAGGGCCCGTCGCGGAACTGGAGGACCCCAAAGAGGAGGAAGCACAGGCTGGCGGCGAAGATGCCGAGCTTGGTGTTGTTGACCGTGGTGTCCTCGATGGGTGAGAAGAAGGCCACGTAGACTAGAGCCGCCATCATGCAGAAGAGGGCCGACAGCGTACGTGGATGGTCTGGCGAGTGAAGGGGTGGAGAAGGACAGAAACGCGACGGTGAAAAAGCAGGGTAGGGTAAGTTTCTCGTCGCTTGGTTGACCGAACACGCTGGTTCGACTGGCTAGAGCGAGGATAGGGCGGGGTAAGGACGGCGGGCGCAAAGGTCGGCGGCTGCAGTCCGGCATATTTTTTCGTTCCTGCTAGTCCGCCAGAACCGCCCATGGCACGCTTCGGGCGTTCGCAGCCTAGCTACTTACAAAAGAATTCGCTGGTGGGATCGGACGGAGTGGCGGACCGCACCTGCACCTGGGGATCAACCTCGGGCGAGGAGGGTCGCTCGGCCTTGGGCCTGACCGCTGAGGCCATGGCGCGCTATAATGTCAGGGGGGTGTTTGGGCGATGGGAACCCGTGTGTTGGTTCAACGGAGCAGCAGCAGCAGTTGGCGTCGCCAGGATTCGATTCGTGAAAATGGAATGGTGTAGAGGTGGAGGATTCGTGGGGCGGAAGGGAAGTGGATAACAAAAGTGTCTTTGGTGATGTCGAGAAGGTATCCCCGGGCATATCCCGCTAGCGTAGGGGGGTTTATTGGCAGCAGAGGAGACAAAGAAAGGAGCGCCACGCGCTGACTATTTTCGGGGTTGCGCAATAAGGAGCAAACTGCGCAGCGACAGGGCTCTCTGCATGCCCGTAGTAATGCGCGGTGCCAGCCCATCATCCTTACGTTATGGGGAGTTTACAAAGATGGGGGTGGTCATAAATCCCTGGATGATGAGTGGGGGGCGTGGGAGGAGGAGAGCAAGGCCTCCCACCCCCCCCCACCCAACCCCTACAATGTGTGTACAAGGGTTATACGGGCCATACACTCGACCACCACCCCTCACACACTCCCGGCCAGGGCCCTCCAGCTTTAAGCAGTTTTACCAGGGGAGGAGCCGATGAATAAGCTCAAGGAGCACCCGGGCCCCAGCGGTGCCTGAACGGTATGTGTGGCTGAAGCCTCGAACGCCGCCTATTAGCTGGCTGACCACGTGGTTACCTGCGAAGTACGGTTCGAGTTTAGACAAGGTATATATACATTAATAATTCGCCGCCTATTAGCTGGCGGTTGGGCGTAGTGACGTCTTGCGGGCGGCGGTGGCCAAGGCGGGCTGGTCCATCTTGTAGCTCCATATGCGTGGACACCCAACCCACTCATGGCTGAGGGTGTCTGGGGATCTTGCGCAGGGCAGCCTTGCGCTGGCTCATACTTTAGCATCATGCTCGACCATAAATCGAGACGGAGAGACCGAGAGCTCCCATGGGAGCCGTCGCAAGGACGGGGCGCTGCAACTACGGCCTGTGCTTGACCCATTAGATAGGCCAGTGTGACTCGATGCAGCTGTTTGTTGATAATTCCCTCCCCCCGCCCTCCGCTTTGGGGGGTCACCTGTCTCACCAGCGAGGTGCTAGGGACCTGGGCCCTGGACGTTTAACACTCCGCCATTATGGTCATTCCTGGGCCAAAGGTGTAGCCCTGATTGCTCTAATGCAACTTCTTCGCCAGACTTACTTGACCCCCGCGGACCCTCTAAAACCCCCAACAGCCGTCTCCTGAATTAACCCCTTCTTTGACCAACAAGAATTGCCACCTAGTCTGCGATGTCCAGGCCCGCAGCCCGTATCGAAGTCGACAGCGACTCCACTGACGAATGGTTCACAGCCGAATCGGTCCTGTCGACCAACTCGGCAACGATTCCTCGTCGTACGGCGGGTAGCGGGACCGTCAGTTCGGCGAATGCTTCCCCGGTGCTGGCCACTGGCCGGCGCCGGCGTCTGCGTCGCGTGGTGGTCGTTTCCGATAGTGAGTGCGAAAGTGAGGCGGACGAAGGCATCGTCTGCGCGTCTCCAGTGCGGACTGATTTGGGAAAACGCTCCGTACTAGGACGCGGTGGTAATCAGTCCAGTACAACCTCTAAGCAGCCAACGCAGCATTCAACGGAAGCCGTTCCACCGGCCGGTACCCTGGTCGATCGACTACATCAGCGACTCGAAAAAATCGTCACTGTGGTACTTTCTAGCGACGACAATACCGATACTGATATTAAGGAGCCGGCCTCCGCCGACGATAGCGCTGCAGGGGCTCGGCGGGGCAAGGCTGTTCTCAACCTACCCGTATGGCGGCCCTCCCCGACCCGATCACCAAGACGGACCGCGACGGCCCGGCCCAAACCTACCCGGCGTCGCCCCATCCCCCCAGCCGCCCCACTATCATTGTCACCACCAGCGTCCAAAGCCAGCACTATTGTGGCCGTAACGCCCGCACAACCCAGCCGCCGTTCCTTCATTCGGGACCGCACAGCTCTTGCCCGCGACCTATACACGCAGTTTAACACCCAGATCTTCCGTACGCTACTTCCCGCCGACCTGTCGATCGAGTGGTCGGCGACGCTCAACAAGACGGCCGGCCGGGCCTACACTGGCTGGCGCACCAAGGACGTAGAGCGCCAGTGCCGCATTGAGCTCGCCGCCAAAGTAGTAGACAGCGTCGAGCGGCTGCGCGAGACCCTGCTGCACGAACTGTGCCATTGCGCCGTATGGATGATCGACGGTGCCCGTGAGGGCCACGGTCCGGTGTTCAAGAAATGGGCCCAGCGGGCCATGCGTGCGTTCCCGGATATACCTGTGACTACCCGCCATACCTATGCGATTGACTACAAGTACAAGTACCAGTGTACCGGTAGCCAGTGTACCGCGGTGTAAGTATAGATCGCTGGGAGTATCCGCAAACCCTTCATGATAACTGAGGTCTGATCTACCCTTGCGACCGCCAGGGTTTTTCCTTTCAGAACTGATGATTTGGGATTCTACCGACTAACCTTTCGATTAATCGGTCTTCACCTACTCGTATTGGTACCCCTTTTATTAGGTATGGCCGTCACTCCAAATCCATCGATACGAGCCGGCAGGTCTGCGGTCGGTGCAAGAGTCGCCTCCATCTTGTGGACCGCCACGGTGAGGCCGTGGCCGCCAAATCGCTCAACGCCTACCAGCAATTCGTCAAGGAGAACTACGCGCGTCTCCGGGCCGAAAACTCGAGCCTCAATCGCCAGCAGCTTATGAAACTGGTGTCTGAACAGTATAAGACCCGGCATACCGCCCCGACGGTAGCGGCGCTGGGGGAGACCCTCGCGTCGGTTGCGCTTGCATGAGTTTGGGAGGGAAGGGACTGGCGACATGCCCCTTGTGGGCGATAAGGAAACTACATAAACTCATCGTGTCGCTTCAGGCCGTCGTTAAATAGTAAAGACCCCCTCTCCGCTCAATCACTAGTGTATAACAACGTGTGTCCCATAGATCTTGGGCGGCGTGGGTGGCGGAGTTGGTCTAGACAGATAGGACCGTCACGGCTGGTGCGTCGGAGGCGGGGGGGGGGTGGCGCCGGCTTACCTCTACAGTTTATCAGCCACGCCACCTGGAGCATCCCTCTGATGGTCAAGTGAGGTGACCGCGCAGGTAGAAATGGAGGGGGACCCCGTGGGACGTGCGCAATTTTCCTCACGCCTGCACACGTAGGCCATTGTAGTCCTCCATTCCGGCTGGAGTCCAACCGGCAAATAATTCCGCAGTTGTCTACGCATTGTCCTACATTACCCGCACTTCGCTGCAACTCTCAACCCGCCCACCACCTTCAAACCAGCTCGGTGTACCCCATTCCTCAGCTTATTGCCACCGCGACCCAGGCATACCCGTCCTAACCCCTGTTATTTCCGAAACCTGGTCGTAACCCTGTAGTTAATTGTACCTAACCGGCTCTCGCATTTACTCAAACGGGCCCCCTTATATATTTATTCTCAAGTCCGCACTAAAGACGCTCTACGCTTGACGAGCCCTATCTATCCCCGATCCCTCCCCCATGGGCCAGCCTGACAGCCTCCATTCCGAGTGCACCCCGACCCGTGGCCCCACCACGCGGGTACGACAACGCCGACGGCCGTCGGGGAGCCGAAGGCGACAGTCCAGCCTCGTCTCGGCCGGAAACCCCGCCGACCCTACATTACCTACCGAAACCGAACGGTCCACGGGGCCACCTTCGCCCCTACGACCTCGGACGCTCAACCTGGCATCGTTTGACCTGGGCACCCTGCGCCGCGTGGCTTGCCGCTCGCCGTATGGATTCGTGAACGACGCTACTCGGTGTAACGTATGGTAAGCCCAGAGCCAAAGATATCAGCCGCCGAAACATCATTTTATGGGGCGTCGTGGAAAGCATCTTGGGCTGCAATTCAACCCACTGGGGGTCTACACTCTAACCGTCCATATGATCCCTACCTTCCCCCCCTCTCTCCACTCGAAACCTTGCCCCCTATACCCTCTGGTAAACTCGCCCGAAGGCCCATATTGTTACTGGTAGATACACTCGACTTAGACCGCTACGACGGTAAGGCCCGCCATGATCCGGCGTAACCGGGGTCGCCCCATCTCATGGGCTACGGACCGCAGCTCTCCAGCTACTCTCTTATGCCCCATCCACGCTCCATCTCTACAACCCCCACATTTCCGCCGAGACAACAGTCACTACTCACCCCGACGAGCCCCAGCTAGGCCTGGACCTCCACCGTACCCATTTCTCTTTACCCGAAGGTACGCGGCTTCCTAACCTGCATTCGACAGGTTCCCGTCGCATACGCTCCGTCCTCGGAGTCGTCAGCCACCCATTACGATAGATAGGAAACTCACCTGCACCCCTCTTTCCCTCCCCTCTCCTATGCCCTCGCAACGTTTTTCCATAGCCCAGCAAGACTCGCTTCGCCATATCCTCACCACGCTTTTTCGGCGCAACTCCTGGCTGCGGTACTACCAGGGCCTCAACGATATTTGTACCGTCTTCCTCCTTACCCTCGGTCCTCAGATAGCCCTGGCTGCCAGCGAGCACGCCTGCCTACTCTTTTTCCGAGACTTCATGAGCCACGACTTTTCGAATGTACACATATTTCTGGGGTGTATCTACACGCTGGTCCAGCACGTGGACGACGTGCTTTACGAACGAATCGTCGAGACCGCCGGACTCCCGCCCTACTTTGCAACCAGCTGGCTTCTTACGTGGTTCAGTCACGATCTTCCCGATGTTAAGTTAGCCGCCCGTCTGTTCGATTTCTTTCTGACGCAGAACCCGTTGATGCCCGTTTATCTGGTGGCCGCTCTCATCCTCGCCCACCGTGATCCACTGTTGGCCTTCGAGCCGGAGTTTTCCGTCCTCCACGAGTACCTAAGCGGTGTTCCTGGTCGGTTGCGACTCGCGGACGTGAACCGGCTGATCATCCAGGCCCAGGAACTGTGGAGAAAATACCCCCCGACGCGGCTCTTTCGGGACGGGTTCCACCCGCAGTCCTGTGTGACAACGTACCCGTCCGTCGAGCGATTTCTCGTGACCACCGACCATTGGACCCCATCCCCGCCGACTAGGGGGAGCGACCTGGTAGAGATGGGTACGGAAAAAGTAGACGAGGGCTCCCAGGAGTTCCATGATCTAAACGCCGATCTGGTCTTGTTTACACCGGCCGAATCCGATGATGATGCGGGTATGACGGCGTACAGCGAGACTGACGAAATCATGTCTCGGCGAGAAAAGATATTGGATAGCAACGCCACTACTGCTCTCGGTGAGAAGGTCGGCAGCAGCAGTAGCGTCGCGCCCACTCATCCGTTGGACCTCGCTAGTAACTTGCCACCATTGCCGTTGGCCACCACCTGGCCCACCGCTGAACGACGCCGCCACCACGCTACCACCGTTGGCTTGCTACATCTCGCCCCGGCCATTCAGGCCATATGGGACCAGACCAAAGAGCGCCTCCAGCATTATGCCCTCCACCCGCCCTACCAGCCCTCGTATGTTTCACGGCAGGCGCTGGTCGCTGTCACTGTCTACGCTGCCGCTGCGCTCCTGCTGTACTTGCAAAGTCACCCGGCTCTTTAACTTTCTTAGGGAACTCATTCTCTCTTATTTTTCTTTTTTTTTACCCTCGAGGGTTAATGTGATTGCTGCGATGCCCTGGGGGAGGGAACAGGGTTTATAAAAGTATATATGTAAATGAATAAGTGACGAACGGGATAGGGACCAATGTTAAGTGTGGGGCCCCATTTGCCAGATCTAAAACACTTCGGGTTCGGGTCGGTTCGTATAGCTTGGTGTGGTCATAGTGCGACCACCGACGGAAGCTGACACCCCTGCTAATGAGAGCACCCCCTATTCTCATGCTGGATGACCCTCCCACCTCCCCTTCCCAGCCGCCAACTATTCACTCGACGAGGTAAGATGGATGGTGCCCTAATCCTTCCACGCCCCCCCACGCACCTTCATTGTTATAAGTCGGAGAAAAGACCCCCTCCCTTCCACCTATAGCGTTAGAGAGCCGGCGCGATAGTTGTCGTTTTTAACTATACGTTTACTTCATCCTAACCCCACCCTGCCTCCAAATGCCTTGTCTACTAGGCTCCCTCGGTAACGGGAGGTGAGAGTGGCAGGAAAACCTTGCGATAGGTTGAAGCATTACGGCCGCCTCTCCTTTCCTTAGCTGTTGTTAAGTGAAAGAATGATTGTAGTGGGCTTTGTATAAAAGAGATAACGACCACCCAGCTTTACCAACTACAGTTTCAGCTCACAGCGGGAATCATTATCCCCCTTTTTTTAAATAGGGTATTGCAAAGGGATGACGGTGGTGCCGCAGATAGAATTTGTGCTATACAAAGCGACGTCCCGCACTAGCAGCCGCTTGATAGGAGGAGGGGGAGGACGGAAGGTCGGTAGGATTGGCAGTTGCACCGCCGTGAATGCCAAATCCCGGCCCATTGACATTGCAGACAAAGCATAGGCCATCTTGAGCTAGGGTGCGACAATGAGCACAGTCATTGCTCTATAAAGTGCACTTGAGGGGCGAGGTGAAAGCCAGGAGGGCGTGAACGATAGGGAGAGGACTGTAGAGACTCTAGACTTCACCCATGGGGTCTCACATGGTCGAGTCGGTAGTAACAATGAAATGGCTTACCAATCAATTAGTCCACCATCAATCGGAAAGGGCACCTCTAGGTTCGACCACCCTGTAGGTGATGTTGCAGCAGTATCGAGGGTGCGTCTCTCTCTTATGCCAAAAATAGATGCCCATTGGCTTCAAGTATCGTCTATAGGCCTGAGTGAAACGCCGTTGTGTGGTCGTTTCGTAACAACCGAGGATTTGAGGAAGTGGGTACCCCAGCAACTCGACCGCCCTGGCTCGATGATTATAAATACCTCCCCCTTCGCCACATGCTGGGTCATCGTTATACTACCCAGCTCGCCCTCCGACCGTTGCATCATTTGCCACCCATCGCATCCTACGACCATCCACCTCGGACATTCTCACCCGTCATAAACCTCACCGTATTCTCCACCATGCGTTTTCATATCCAACCTCTCCTCATCGCTACCCTGGTCGCCGTCTGTCTTTTGGGCACTGTAGCCGCTTACCCGGCGGATGCCGATGTCATTGGTGGGACCACTACTGCAGAAAACTATACGCCAAAACCGAATTCTAAGGGACATAACGTGACCTTTAAGACTGAGGAGAACGATAAGCGTAAGCCGATGGACCAGGGCAGCTTAAGGCGCCGGGTTTCTGGTGCTTTTAAGAAGGTCGCAAACGTCCTCAAGAAACAATAGCTGGCTTCATGCTGTACCTGCGGCCCTCGTCCTGCGGGGTGACCCTTTTGATCCGATTTAGATCTTCTCTACTTGCATGAGTAAATTAAAATATTGGGGATACTGCCAACTGCTGGGTTTCCCCTGTGGTAATGGTACGGATTCTTGTACATATGACGGGTATGGTATGTATACCGCCGAATGACAAATGTATACTCATCCTGGCCATACCTTATGCCTTGCGTTAGTGAATTCGATAGTCTCACGTTGTCGTCTTGGTCAATATGCACCAAGTTTCATTAGGCGGTACTAGACAGTGAATGCGACCCTGCGTGCATTATATAAATATATGCCCCGTTGGAAGGGAGACCTTGTTTACCTTAGTAGGTTCCTTACTCCTATAATAGTCTACGTGAGGCGTCGAACCGATCTGATAGTTGGAATCTTGGGGCCTTTATAATTGTCCGGTCCATTGGAGGCTTTACACTTGATTATATTCGTCATAATCCTCCCCTACTGCTCATGCATTTCTTGTCGAAACTTAACACTCAAATCGTTGGCGCCATCCAACTGCTCGATTTCACTACCCTCATGTTCATTCACCATTCACCATTTTCAACATTTCCCCATTGGCTTTATTGTTTCTATTTTTCTTGACAAGTAGCAGTAAAGCCCTCACCACCCTTTCGACTATCGTACGCCATGAGTGCATTCCGTCTCGTTCGAGTTCAGTCGCGACTGTACCGTGTCCTGGCTAACAGCAACGGAACTGAAGCCGCTAGTCCATCCCCCGCTTCCACTTCAAAGATAACAGGTACGGACCAGGTGGTTTTCGTAGCCCCGAGGGAATGTAGACAATAAGGCCTCGGCGACTGTCGCACCTTCCCCCATTTACAGGGGGCCTGAATCACCGAGGCTGCCAAGTCGCAACCGGAGGGTAGGCGGTGTACTTCACCAGGCGGTCCCGTAGTCTGCTTTACCCATACGGACCTGCACTCAAATTGCCGTTGCTTTCTCCACACGGCCTGTTTTATTATTAATATTTTGTACATGTATATGATTAATTCTCACAGAAAAGCCGACCTGCCACCGAGAAACCGCCGATCGGACCGCTGCTAATAAGGTGTGTAATTACCCGTGGGTGACTGGTCGGCAAGCTAGTCATGATTAGCCGGCCACCCTTGGTGACAGACACTGGGCCAACTCTGGCTGAAAGTTGTATTCATGGTGCCTAATTGATCCTGGACGAACGGGCGACAGCTGGTCCTTTATATATTGTTAATATACTTTATTGGTTTACGGCCATCCGACATAATCCCGTACCGGACTGCTTTACGTTACCCCCTCATAGCCGAATATCTCGTCCCGCCCGACGCACTTCATTTGCATCCCGCTGAAGGGTGACTATATGCCCCAGAGCGTGGCCAAGTTCCGCACGGCAGCCCTGGACGTATACCGCAACGCCCCACTACCAACTGGCCGCCCGGCCTGGGTGCATGAACTGAGTCCCAACCTCTATATGAGTGACCATCGCCTGCATTTGACGATCGCGGTAATGAACCTACTGAGCGACGAGGAGCTTACCCGAGCCTTTGGTGCTCTGGACAAGGCACGCCCGGCGATTTTCGAGGCGATTGGCGACCAACCTCTGGTGGCAGGGCTACGGGGACTTCGCATTATGCGCGGCTCCCATGGTAAGATCCCTGGGTGGATCACGCTGATGTGGCACCACGGTTGTTCCTCGATGGCCCCGATAGGTGCCAAGGAGCATATCGTGTAATTCGTAGTTTGGGAGCACCTCTAACTTGCCCAGATAATCACTGCACCTATCACTGCCGCTGTCTTGCCCTCCTCTCCCTTCGTCACAACAGACCAATGCAAAGTGCTCTACGCCGACGTCGAGGACGATGCCCAGGGCCGACTGCGTGCCGTCAGCAAAATCCTCCTCACCACGTTCTTTGCGGCCGGACTCCTTAGAAACGGCGATATTTCTAAACTCAAGGTACGTTTAGATACCAGGTTTCTCACGGATCATACCTGTCGCTCTTTATGGTCCTCATCATAATTATCACCACAGGGACTGCCCCAAGTTCGGGATGGTGGATCGGCAATTCAAGCCATGCCCTCGACTCATCGCTCGGATACCTCCGCCTTCCTGAAACTAGCTTCACGCCACCCTAGCTAATGTGGCATTTCTACGCGGGACAGACCTCAAAGCCGCCGGGGCCCACAGCGACATGGGCAAGTCACCCCGAGACCAGGTGTTTGATGCGCAACCTTTGCTGCAGCAAATGGGTAACTGGGATCTCGGCCAGGCCGAAATCCACCGCATCCAAATCGCCCGAATGGGATCGGTAGACCCCGCCGACGGATCCTACGTGAGCGTCCACGAGATTGAGGTGTAGCCACTGCCACCTTTCTCGCAAAATCAACCCTTCATTATTACCAGAAATCTCCACGGCAATGTTATCTGCCGGTAACGATCGGATTTATAGCAATGAACAAGTCAATTACTGCCTGTGATGTCCGTTACTGCACAATGAGGGACCCGCTAATTTGATGGAATTCACCTTGGTTACGAACCTAGGCGACATAGATATACACGTCTCGGTTGGCTGGGTCGCGCTCCAGGTATTCCTTATTAAGCAGTTGCTCGATGCTCTTCTTGACGAGCACCACGTCTGGTCGGAACCGGGGCTGGGCCTCCTGTATCACCTCGTTAAGCAAGGCGGTGTGGGGCAAGCGGTGACGCGTCTTCATGATGCGCACAATGAGGGCTTGGAGGTACAGCTTGCGGTCTTCGCCGAGCGAGGCCCGACCGGGGTCAGGCTCCACGGTAGCGGATTCCGACGCAGTGGGATTCGTAGTAGATACACGTAGCCGAGTCCGTTTACTGCTGAATCTGAGGTTTAGTGTCAATAGGGTGGCAGGTTTCCAACTGGCCACCGGGTCCATGGTGACCAGCAATCCGAGGTCCGCTACGGGGCGCAGGTTCTGCGTAACCTCCGCGGCTGATAGACCGGCGGCCTGCGCTAGCTGCTGTATGGTGTGTCGGTCATCCGATTCGAACTGGAGCAGTAGGGCAAGTTGGTATAGCGACAGCCGGATGCGGTACCGCTTATCGAGGTAGTGGAGTTCGAGGTCGCCACCGGTGAACTGCCACAACCACTGCAGCTTCCGTCCGCTGTGCTTGCGGTGGTAGAGTTCGGTGAACTGCTGTAGGCTGGTGTCCAGCGCGGTAGGAAGCACCGGGGCCGCAGGTCCCGCTGTGAGCGGCCAGGCCCGGACAGTGAGGACTCGGACGTCCAACCGCCACGGCTCGGGCGATGCCACGCTGAATTCCTCAGTAAGTCCCTGGCTCACAGCCAAGTCGTTGAACATCTGTTGTAGGTGGCCTGTGTACTCCGCCCCGCACAGGTCGCGAAGGCGGGACACCACCGCAGTTTCGGTATCCAATGAGACGCTCTGGTCAAATAGAAGGCGCTTGGCCAACAGGCGGGTGTAGGCCGTTTGGAAGACGTCCTTGTCGTCGAGGTACCGAAACAGGTTGATCAGCTGGTGCAGCCTACGTTCCCGGTCGGCGTCGGTTAGCGTGGTGGCCCGGGCACTCTTTCGTAGCAGGACCACGTCGGCGTAGCGAGCCAGGAGCTCGGGAGCGTGTGGCAGTCGGCCCGTGCCTGAGGAGGTCGGATTTCCCGTGTCCGTGGCAATAGGGGCGGAGACATCCCGGCCTAGGCTATAGTTAATGATGGCGCGGAAGGCCTTGTCCAGGGCTGCCACAAAGAGTCGGTCCTGCTTGAACACATCCTGGCAGATGGTGACGTGCTGGCTGTGGAGGTCCATGAGCCATTCTACCGCGGAACGGAGGTCTTTGAACTCGGTTGAGGGTACGGCCCGCCACACGGCCCGCCCGGCGGTTATGACATGCTTCTCGTAGGTACGCAAGGCTGCCCCTACCCCGTCGGACACACGGGCCAGGAGTTGGTAAGCCAGCGTGCATTTGGTCAGATGTTCGGCGACAATTGCGGCGTCGAGTTCTGTCTGCAGGCGGGCCACATAGGGTATGATGAGGGTTTGCTCGCAACAGGCCGCCACTTCGTCGGCAGTGTTCGGGTGGCAGTACCGCTCGGCATTAACCGCCTCCTCCTGCAGTAGGACCTCCACCTGGCGCATAAAGGCCGTAACGCTCAGGGACTCGTAGAGTTCCCGCCCACGGCGTTCCGTAAACTGGCGTAGACGAGCCAGGTACGGCTCCTTGAACTCCGTTTGGTAGCTGCTATCAGCTCGATCTGGCGGCGGTTCCATAACACACAAGGTATCGACGAAGTCGTGTACCAGGGCGTGGTCGGCTGGGCCGCCTTGTCGGCTCGTGGTGATGATGTCAAAGACCTGCTTGATCAGCACGTTCTGGTACTGGGTGCGCACCACGGCCAGGAGACGATCCCGCCACGCACGGTAGGCCAGGGTCAGGACACTGGGTGGGGAACGTGTAATGCCGGACGGGTATGTGGTTGAGGGCAACCGCGGCTCCCCATCGGCGGCGATGTCGGCCAACGAGATCGAGTCGGCTTGTGCAGCGACCGCCGCTACGGATGACTGGAGCGGATCCACTGCGGCCAAATTGAGCGTCGCCCACGGGTCGTCTGGAGTGGTTCTCTGGGCCTGAATTCGAAGCTGTTTGTTTAAATAGATACACAAGGAATCGGTGTGTGCCGACGCCCGCTGGTATTTGTTCCAATGCTGTCCGTAGGCCCGTAGGGGGTTACTGTTGTGTACGATATGCTAAAGTCCCGGGAATTGAAGGGTGTCGGCGATAAGGTTTGCGCCAAGCGAACGATCCGATCGGGGATACGACAGTTAGCCAACTAAAACGTAACATAGTACCTCTATGTTAAACATGTCGCCCCTCTTCCTTCTATCCTTTACTCTACTCACCCGTCGTCCAGTGTGGACGGGTCAGCGGAGCTGTTTGGGCGTGCCTGTGCCTTAACTTACAACTAGGGTTCGGTTGACATGGTCCTCAAGGTAGCGCGTCAGGGCGGCGAGTAGTTCCCGGGTGTAGGGTGTCGGCCGGGCAGTACACATGTCGTACACCAGCTGCATCACCTCAACACCAGAAACGCCCTCCACATCGGTGAAAGTGTAAATCCTGGTCAGGACTTGGGACAGCTCGGCCCACTTGGACTCGAAAGGCACTCGCTTTCGGTTGAGGAGCAACATGGTAGGAAGTAGAAAGTGGCCCGCTTCTAAGACTCAAATGAAAGCAAAACAGGGAGCAGAGAGCAAGCAGAGAGAATTGAAGCTCCATCCACCGGCATGATGGGAGATGGACTACGTAAGGAGGTCACGGCGGCGGGGCCAAGGTAGTGCGGGCAATATGTAGAGCGCCGGGACGTACGCAAATGTGCTTGGAAACTGGATACTGAAAGCCTGTGGGTACGGGCCGAGTTAACTTAAGGAGAGCTGAGGGCAGATACCATGAGTGTAGTGAACATAGAGGGATTAGGAGACATGGAAGGCAGGCAGTGGCTTCCAACTTACAGTGCAGATAACAGAGGTCGAGGTGCAGCAACTAGATATCCGACTGGAAAACCTTTCAGTATAGGCCCTGATAAACGGCAGCATCAGAAATCGCGTGGACTCAGTCAGCATGAACCAGTACATCTAGGCAGCTCCCTGACTTCCCCAATAACGGTAGAACGTTACCCAATCACTATGCAGTTCATTTATATGTATAAAATTTATATTCAGGACAGCATTGATTCAGATAACCAAAGGATTGACCAGAGGCCGATACTAAAAGGTCAAATGACAACCGCAAAGAACGGCTATTCCATTTGGGCGAGTAATTTGGTGCGTTACCGAACGATAAGCAAAAGGGGGTGAAACCCTCTACTTAACCAGGCTCAATTTGCGCTCCTCGGCCTGCTAAATATAATCTTGGGACAAGACGGTGTAATTAATCTGCATCATTGGGGAGATGACGGATTTTAAGTGTCCCGCCAATTGCTCAACAGCGTGGTCTGACGGGAGGTAGGCCCTAATGTTGGCTACCAAAGAATCATGGTTAACCAATGCCAGCTCCAAAACGACGGCAGAGCAGTTCAATCTCGCCATGCGTTCTAAGTCAGCTTGGTAGGCTACACTGAACAAGGTATTTTCCAGGGAAATTTTTTGGGACAAGTCGAAAAACGTGGCCTGACAGTTGGGGTCTTAAACGCAAACCAGGGTACGTTGCAGTAGTCTGAGCTTGTCAAACCAGTGAACTGAGTGGTCCTCAACGTTTTTAACTTTAACCATGATGAGATAGGTTTTGCCCATTCTGCAAATAGCAGAAGTATCTTTGGAAGTTTGCAATCCTGTGACCTTAGTAGTGAACTTTTGAGCATGACTGTTAGCACGACTAGAGTCGACACAAAAGATTACCTCCAACTGACCCACATTGAGTTGGTAGCTGTTGGTTTTCACAGAGAAAGGTACACTTTAAAGAACTTCTGTTTGGTTGGCAATTGGCTGCAGATGGATGTCCAAGAAAGTTCAGTGGCCTTGATGCCATCATTGATGGGTGGGGTTGTACTATGACAGGGTGTGTGGCCCAAGGGGAGAGGCAACTAGTAAAGACTGAGGGAGGGTTGCAGGCAAGCAGGCCAGTTAGAAATAAAAGACAGTTATTTATTACACACTTAATGAGACAGTCAGTTATGGCTGGTTTGCTGCCTTTAAGTATGTGCAGTTGAGGTGATGATGTGAAACTGTTTGGTGTATCTTAGGCGCTGTAGTCGGAGACCTTGTCTATGCAAAGTGAGGTCCCAAGTCAGGTTGGATTTCCTTCCAGAGTCTGAAGGCCACCTTCTTCCTAGTTCTCATGGAGGAAGACTGATTGGCAGTGGAGGCCTCCACATTCCATCTGGAAGGCCTGTCCTAAAGAGAGGCAGCCTTCTTTGAAGGGGAGGCTTCCTGGGGGGTGCCTTGGTTACAGTATCATGGTCAAACATCTGGGAGCTTGCGTCCTCATAATTGAAAGGGGTGACTGACTGTCCATGGGTGATCAACTGGTAATTTTCTGTCAATATCAGTACCAGCCTTAAAGGGGACATTGGAAAAGTCCCTAGACACCTCAGTAGTCAGAATGGTAAAGGGGCCCAGTCTGATGTACAGATGGAAAGTGTGCTGATATTAGGCCCAGGTCTAATACCATAACCAAAAGGCTATTCTACTATCACAGAATTTATCGTTCTGAAATAGTAGACTTGGACTTTACCCTGAGACAATCTAATGTGGTGGTTCCCAATCACCACAGAAGGCCAAGGGCTTCCCACAGGCACTATTGGCAGTGAGGTGGATGGCATTGACTTGGGATACTACATTTGTCATGGACTTGTTGTCATACATACCTTTCATGAAGGGGGCTTTGGGATGGTTACTGAGCACCTTAGTTGAGGGGTAGTTGGGACAGTAGACAGGACTTGTTCAGGGCAGTTCTCCAGAATTTACTGGTGGGGTGCATAGCTCTAGCTTGGGACAAGGGTGCAAAGGCCAGCACCAGGCCAATATCAAGCATAGGAAACACTGTGGTGATGGTGGTAGACTGCCAAGATGTGGTTGTGGTGAGTCACTGGAGTTGGAGTGGTGTAGAAAGAATGAGTTAACTAGTACCAGGTCAAGACAATGGGCAGAGTCATTGGTCTGATGGGGGCCAGGGCAGTAGAGCAACAGATGGCAAGGGGTGGGGAAGACACAGTGGCAGCATTGGGGTGGCAAAGGAAGGGTTTATAAGTGGCAGAGTTGTGGTCTGCCCTTTTTTTGCAGTCAGGCCGGTCAATACATATAATGGACACCAATTCTGGGCTCTAAGGCAGACAGCATGTTACCACCATTGTCTCCTGCCAAATCATCTTGTCCTTTTGCTTGTTGGTCATGTGAAGGCAAAAAAAGATGACCACTTCCATTGAGGCCTTACACAGGTCACCTCATATTGTAGCCACCAACCTGCATCTTTCCACCAATGTCACACCTATGTAGATGATACTAGGCATGGTGGCAGATGCAGGGTGGACATGCTGTTCAGTGCCAACCATTCATGAAGGGGTTCTATAATTCAGGCTGTGTCACCTTGTTTCATTTGCTGCATCTGTCTCTGTCCTTGGCTCTCCCCTTCAATTGACCCAAAGCAAAAGACCACAACTTGGTTTACACTTGGAATAAATTGCCAGTCATACTATTTGTTAAACCTTATTTTTATATGAAGACCAAGGGAGGCTGAGGAGACTGAGGCAAGCGGGATAGCTGTGTCATTGTGTATACTACTGTCTCCTCTCTGTCCCATGTGGCCTTGACCATATGGCCCCTAAGAAGACCCCATTCTATTGACTGCAGTCAATGTCGCCAGCTGGGGCTGTATTGTTAGAGAAACAATTGTTAGTGGGGCCCTTATCCTGTTGGTTAGGTGGTACAACTGGCCATGCATGGTGTGGTGATTGGGAACCACCACATTAGATTATCCCAAGGTAAAGTCCAAGTCTGCTATTTCAGAACCATAAATTCTGTGATAGTAGAATAGCTTTTTGGTATGGTGTTAGACATGGGCCTGTGACCGAGTAGGGCAGGTGGGCAGTGTAATCAGGTTGGCGAGGTGGCCATAAGCGAGGGGGCAATTAGATGTAAAAGTATTATTTAATTTGCAGACAAGTCTTCAAATAGGATTGGGTGCACAGGTCACTATATATATGCTCGCCTGGGGGTGAAGTAGAGTTTTTGCAGGCAAGGTAAAAGGAGGGGAGAGGGAAGCCATTTGGCATCCAGAAGGGAGAACATTCCTTTTCTCATTGCTCAGCGGAATGTCTATTTTCCGGAATACAATGTGCTTGTTGAGCGCAGCTAGTGAGTCCTTAGATCGAAAGGGGGGGGGGAAAGGGGTGAATCCTCTCTTTACTTTTCCTGGTCGTTTGGGTGTCATGCTCACTCTCTGAGGAATTGGAATTTCCCATGAGTGGTCCATTAATAGCCTAAAACCTACCAGGGGCAGAAGTGAGCTGATTCCCCTTTCCCTTTCCTTTCGGTTACACACCCACGAAATCCGCCAGTTTGTGGGTGATGCCCGCCTCATCACCAGCATTGACCTTGCCAGCTACTTCACTCAACTCCGGATTGCCCCTGCTGTCCGTGACCACTGGACCTTTGATGGTGGGGACAATGGCCGAGTTCGTGCATGCCGCCTAGTCCAGGGAAACTCACAAAGCCCTGCCATTGCCCATGGCCTGCTCATGGAAGTCTTCAACGAGCTGCCATCACTCAGAGGTAAGCTCATTGGGTACATTGATAACATCTACCTGAAGAGCCCCTCTGGCCATGTGGACGACCACCTCTCTGACCTTCAAGCCCTGGTCTGCAAGCTGGCCAATTGGAACATGACCATCAACCTGTCCAAGTGCGTTTTTCTAGGCCGGCAAGACATTGACATCCTGGGATTTCGTTGGTCACAAGGAGGCACCTGGACCCTACCAGACATGCGGGTTGCCTGCCTCTACGAAATGCCCATGCCCACCACTGTCAAGGCTATCCAGCGACTCACTGGAGGCGTCAACTCCATTGCAGGCCATCTCCCTTGGGCCAGCATCCTACTGGCACCATTCCACGCCCTCACCAGCAAGACGCGCCTATCCAAGGCAGACATTGACAACCTGCGCCCCTACTGGGACAGCCTCACCACTGCACTGTGCGACGTCAAGAACCTGTATGAGCCCCAGCCTGGAGATCCCCAAACCTTGAGGGGAGATGCTGCTGAAGCTGGGGTGGGCGCCGTCCTCCTGGCCCACCCTTCAGGCTCAGAAGATGATGTGGCTGTTGTAGCCTACTGGTCCAAGGCCTTTGATGGCGCACAAGGTAGGCGTCACCCTGGATTTCGTGAAGCATGGGGCCTGTTGAGAGCCACTCGTCATTTCTACTCCTACCTGGATGGAGCAGTCAACTTGAGAATCGAAGTAGACGCCACCACTGCCCTAGGCCTGTTCAATCATCGTGATGTGTGCCAAGCAGACGAACTGGGTGGCTTCCGCGCTGAGCTAGGAGCTCTGGGAATCCATGCCCATATGCTCCACCATCGCCCAGGAGAAACACATTTGGCTGCCGACTGGCTTTCGAGATGCCT